>UELV01103203.1:0-15874 GCA_900490015.1 Megastigmus stigmatizans
CGTTACAAGGTATCAAGTATACATCACGTATCATATGCATCACAACTATTAAAAGCTGTGATAGAATTTTCTTCGCTACACTTATAATTCGAAATTACTTATAAAATATAAAAAATACAAAAAAAATACAAAAATATAAAATACCAAAAAAACGAAAATGGGATCATTCATCCACTACGTCCTCGTCGTTTGTCCTGGGTTTGGCTAAAAGTGGTAATTAAGATTTTTCAATGCAAAACTAAACAACAAATTTATTTTTGAATACATTGAAAAAGTGGTAAATTTGAAAAAGCGTCGTACATGAAAAAATTCGTCCGCGCAAGTTACGTAGAACACAATAGTTGATTTGCGAAATCCTAAGAATGCGCATAACTCGCGAAAGGGGGCAGCTAAGATTTTAAATTCAACTGATTTTTAATGTCCAAACAATATAGGAACTTATTGCGTTAGCAGATTATAGATCCATTTTAGTCAAACCTTTTCAGCCTTCAAGCGCACCGTGAACGCCCGCACGATGTCCACCCATCTTACCGAGTTGAAAGCGTTTCGTACGTCCAGTATTGCCAGGAGCACTATTGACCTGTCCTTGTGGGGTCTCGTCTGTGCTCTGTCGAAGGGGTCGATTGCATTTCCAACCGCGATTTTCTCATCTATATTAACAACATATGATAGACGATAGAGCAGTTTAGAATTCAGCATCGAAAAATACATCGGAAATGACTATTTTTGTTTCTGTTACTAAAGCATGTTGGCCTGTGTTATGGTAATGTTCTCCATAAGTATTGGAATATTCACTAGAACATTTCTCTCCGTGTAATAAATAATAAGTAAATAGGTAGATATATTGGTAAAATATATGGTGATAATTAAACAAACACACAAAACATTGAACTGATACAGATATTCCACTATATGACATCTTTGTATACTTTGTTGAATTCGAATCCGATATCGGGGTTTAGCGTTAAAATACACAAATATACCATAGTGGGTTCTCTAGAGCAACCTTTTTTTATGTGCCGGTGTAATCGGCATCCAAGGATAGTAAGAAAAATTATGCAATTAATTGGTTGATAAAATTGTACTATTTTGTACAAAACACTGGAGCCACATTTCATAGTGACATTGGAGCAAACATTTATATTGCATCTTGACCAGTAGAGGACTTTGGCATAACTGGTACCCATAGCATTACCTTCTCATCACGACAAATAATGATGATTAGAAACGAAATATATACTTGCCAAGTTGTTTACTTCGAGAGTGTAAGGGGTTTCCTCGGTCTTTGGGGCTGCTTGAAATAGCATCTCCGTCTAATTTCAAATGGATCGCTCACGGCGCGTGCAGGGGGATTAGGTATTGTATAAGAAAGTATGCAGAGGACATATAAGTAACAAAGAAAAGAGAATCGGCGAAACCCTCGATATTCTTAGTAAGTAAAGTATGTAAGAGCAAAAAAGAACCGCGAAGGAGCCAAGGCCATCACAGAATGAAAACAAAAATACGAATGGGAGAAAGAAATAAGAATCCAAGCGAGGCTCTGGGACATGCCACGAGTATAATATGCTTCCCAGAAGACGACGCTACAACGCCAGTTGCTTTGCTATAGTAAGAAACGAGACTATCGCCTTTGGCCTCTCTCTTTTTATTGGGTTCTTAGAAATTAGAATGGGAACGATTATTTTCGGGTTAATTTTTTTTTCTCTTTTTGTTTCTTTTTCTTATACCTCATCTGTTATGTAACTCGAGGAATAACGGCACATGTCTTTCTCTATATTGATGCAGTGTTTATTATGTGACTCAACGATGTTATGCGTATAAATAAATATTATTGAAGGGGTAAGTTGCAGTGATATTAAGAGAGATTTCGCTTCGCTCACACTTTTAAAATACAAATGACCCATTGAAATCTGAGATTATGTTATTCCAAATAATTGTACATTTGAAAATATTTACACATATAAGGGATTATGTATATAAAGAAAGTGGATAGCTAGTGCATTTTATTTAAAGTATAATTATATAGCTAAAAAAATTAATGGAATAATTGTGAATAATGGTGATTACGTGTAAAAGCAAAGTCAAAATTACGCGAATAAACAGCCTAAGCAGTGTACCATTTGCAATCTCTGGTAGCTTGCCAACTGCACAAGCAGTTCAGCTACTGAACGAGAAGAAACTATTATTGCTACTGCGTATGAGCATAGAAATTTACAATGTGTATTTTTTTTTCCTTAAAAATAATTTACAGCTTTGAGAATATTCGTTTTAGCTCAGAAGACGATTCTATATTTATCGTGTTAGAAGCAAAGGAATAATTTGGTGTACAAAAATATCTTAACCTTTTTTAAGGAAGTGTGAATTTTATATTTCTGCATAAGAAAAGAGTCCTGATTGCAAGTATCAAAAATATAATGTAAGCCGTGGATGTAACTTGTTTATGAATAAAAAGTTGAAGGATCACCTTTTTTATAAGAAAGTCTTATTTGTTCAATTAATTCTATAGAAAGTTGAATCAAAAATATTAATAATTGATTCAAGAAGCATAAGATTCTCGATACCAAACTAATAATTAAAAAAGTTTCAAAATATCAGAAATATAATGTTCAAATTTGATAAGTTTTATAAAACATTTTACATATACCATTTTCCAAAATAAAATATTTTAGTTCTTTTAAAAGTTCATTTTTCTTTAGATTAGTGCAAATAGAAAAAACGTGTTCTTAGTGCTTTTCCTTAAGTATCAAATCCTTAAGTAGAAAAAGTGTACATTTTCAGTAGAAAAAGATAGTTTACACTGTAGTATATGTATGTGTACTCATCATTTCTCATACAATACTTCGAAAATTCAAATTAGTAATCCTGGCAGAATCAAACGCATGAATATTAGGGTGTCCCTTATTCCCCAAATTTCAGAAATCGATCATACCGCCCCGTAGATCAATTTCTTTTGACGAAAAAACATGTTTGAAATTTCGAATGACCCCAAATTTAAAGTTTAACCCGTGCCTATAGACACGACCTTTGGGAAATAAGGGACACCCTAATGAATATACATATACATCTTTAATTCCGTCCGTATGATTATTCTATTTAATCGTGTTCTGGAGTATTGTGAACAATAATTAAATTCATAGTGACTGACCCAAGAGGACAGACATCAGCGGCAATAAACCGCAATCGCAGCTGTATGGGCCACAAGGTCACTACTTTAACTACAATCACTATAATCTTGAATGCAAAACCTAAGCTTTCACCGCTACTTTGTTGTAGCACCAAAATATCATGTCTATCAAAACAAACTCTTAGTAGCAGTTCATCATATTTAACGTGCAACTCAACAAAGAGATCTTATGATAAATCACGCATCCGATAGCACATTGCCAAATTTGCAATTGTAGAAAAAGAGATTCTAAATATGAGATCTCGCGAACGAAAAAAAAGTCTCGCTGCTGAAGCTGGTCTATATATAACGAATTCGGACATCTTTACTTCTGTCACATAACAGTTTGAGCCAAGTCGGAAATCGAGAGAGAAACAGACGCGATTCCGCGTTTTCCCGACTTTTCTTCGCGCATCCAAGAGTCAACAACAGCAACAAAGCGGTCAATTTTGATCGTTGGCAGACGTCGCCGAGTAGAGTGCGACTCGCCCGACTCCCTCTCGCTCTCCCCTCTCTTATTATTATTTCGTCGTCCTTCTATTCCGGCTTTCTTGGGGCGTCCACCGCACGCACTATAGCTAACCGGCGGCACAGCGGTCGTTCGCCACGTGCCCGGCACTTTTTGCGCAGCAGACCAGCACCGGCCGGCAGCCTATATCTCTTTCTGCGATGCGCCTGGCCAAGTGTGCGGACCGCTGCTATAACAACTCTCCCTCTCTCTCTCTCTCTCTCTCTCTCTTTATAGTCATGCTTATCTGCACGAAAAACAAAGGTGACGAGTGGGACTACGCGTGGCACACGAAGGTCACGGGAGTGGCGCGGCACGACTCCGATGGAAGAAGAAAGAAGCGATAAGTATGGGGAGCAAAAGAACTGGAAAGGAAACGAACAGAGAGCGGACGTACGCAGCCGTGCAGAGTCGAGAGCAAAAGCGATGACGCGGCAGAGCGCCGCTGTTTCTCAACGAAATCTCGTCTCTCGAGCCACGCGGTAGCTTTCGCTTATGTAAGCGCTACCGCCGCTGCGATAAGTCTAGCGTCAGGAGAATTTCATTGTGGCGGGGGGTGCAGCAGGTTAAGCTGAGCTGAGGCGGCCAGAATCCTATATATATATATAGGTACTGTGTTGTGGAACTGCGCGTTGCTGCTTTTGTCTAGACGCGCGCGCGGAAAGCTTCGCTAAGTTTTTTTCTGCGCCCTCCTTCCTTTCTGCTCTCTTTGCAATATAATCTTTTTAGGCTGGCGCGCGTGCGACCGGAGCTCGCGCCAAACTCAATTAGCTTGACTCGGCATAAGTTTTTGTCTCTTTGCCCCTAGCCTTCGCTGTGTTTTTTAGACGCGACTTTTTGAAAAGGACTGCTGCTGCTGCCGCTGCTGCGTGCACAGGGCGGACTCGTGCGAGCGGATATGCGAATTTCATGTACTAGTCGCGAGTTGAGCACACATACCAAGGCAGCGCATAATATGGTTTATTTCCTCGCAATTATGCTCTGCAGTGGAGTAAAATATACTAATGAATGTAAACATTCATTTACCCAAGCAGTACTGCAGGGGTAGTCATTTACTCGCATAATATTTATTCTAGCGCTAGATATATTCAAATCTGCTGTGCAATATCATAAGGTCGGATTCTTATTTTATTCTATAATCAACTACATAGATTATTTATTATAGCCACAAATATACCAATCCAATTGAATGCAGTATTTTTTTATTATTGAAAAATACTTGACATAAGTTATACAATACGTACTTAAATTAATTAACATTAAGCTCGCTAGAAGATCAAGCTTAGACTACAGTTTTTCTCATAAAAAGGTTTCCAAAATCTATTCCTTTATAGCATTATTTTATAAATCAACTGCATAAGCTAAGGAAAAATAATGTTTTGAATTTAACATCAGAAAATTATATACTTAATCACATTATATTTTCTACATATGTAAATGTATACAATTTGCAATTTATGATTCTAATCTGCTCGTCATGGGTTGAACATATATTTTCGTGAGTTTTTTAGAATGAAAAGGCCAATATTACGGTTGGTTAGAATACATCATGGGTATAAGTAGAAAGATATAAAATGAACTAACAGTGAGCAAACAACATCCCTCCTACGCAGCGTAAAATTAGCGTATGCAATAAACTGAATTTTTCTTAATAGCGTTATTCCATGGTTGATACATTGAACTCTGAAATTCTGCATATGAATATAGTATTCAAAATATGTCTTTTATGAACGTTTTCAAAAAAGAAGGAGTAGATGTCACATGTATTGATAACAATTCTTCATTTACATCGTCATCCTCTGACAGAAAAGTAAATAATATCATAAAATTAGATAGTGTCGCTCAAGTGTTGCCGACGTATACTTGCGTTATATAGTAATTCGATCTTCGAAAGCAAGATCAAAATCTTGAAAAAAGAAATATGAAGTGTTTTCAGATAAATATATTTTATTATAATTATTAATTATATTTACAATTAATATGTTTCTTTAGTACCAAGAAAACTTACATTTACGATGATGTAAATTATTTTGAATATATTTTTCATGCGTTCAAATTTATATTTAATAGATTATTTTATATTTAATAGATATTCAAACTTATTTAATTGCAAAATTAATATTATTTCTGATGTTGGTATAAACAAAAACTTGTACGCATAACAAGAAAAAACAAAACTTCAGATGCAAAGGACATCTGGCATATAAGCTCTTAAATTTAACGTTTTATGACTTGTTACTAAATATTCCTTACGTCCAAATTCTTTAATCTTTTAGTAACTCATAGGAGATTATTTTTTACGTATAAACACAAAAAATAACGTGTATGCTTTTTACATAAAGATATATATTATTATAAACAAAAATAAATGTGTCCAAATTGGACCATTTATTCTTAATCTTTAAAAAGATGAAAATGTTATTTTTAAATAAATCTTTCCAAAGGGAAAATTCAGTAGTAATATGAAACTACTTAAGCAAACTATTACTTAACTGATTATACCAATTAAGAATTTAGAGACATTAGTTTGAAACAGAAGTGTATATATTTTTACTTTTTGATTATTTTTAATTTATAAATGTAATAGTGTCTTATTTACGCGGTAAATAATTTAAAAAAATGAATATTGTTTATGACGTACATATTCTATTTTAACAACAATCTCCTGCTTCATCTCCGTGTACTTTACACTCCTTTATTCATTACCAAATTGCGTTATTTCTAATAATTGTTTTACAAACTAATTTTAGAGTAAAAGAAATAAAAGTTAACTTTTTAATGGAATCGTATTTTATATAATACTGATTGAATTAAAACATAAATATAAGCTCACATTTATTTAATTTACTTGTAGCTAAATTCAGTTTTTTTTTTTCATGAAAAGTGAGTTATTGAACTTGATAAAGTATTGCTAAAGCGTTAGGTATCTAAACAAAAGCACTTTAACTAGGATAACAAAAAATTGTTATGCTGCGTCAGCTATACTTGTCAAAGAAACATTATTTCTTCTTATATTTTTTACGCCTGTGTATTGCTTGTATATGCATATTTTATAAAAGTGGAATTGTTTCTCACTTCTGCTATTTTTGTTTCAAAATAACAGCTTACTCTTGTCTAAAAGATCTGACACAGTTTTTAATATTTTACAATGCTTAAAGAACAGTTTGATGCTATTGCACGTGAATAAAATCTTTAAAACAGTTGGTTATTTGAAGTTTTATTATTCATATTAATATTTTAAATAATATTTTGAATAGCAAAATATCAACAGCTTAAAGGTAAAAAGTGCACTTTGTTAGTATATATTTATTATAAGCTTTTTTAGCTTTCAAAGTCAATTTTTATAAAGATAACTTAAAGAAATTCGTTGCATACTAAAGATAAAGTTATCGATGTATTGTATTTACATTTTAGTGCGCAACAAAATTTTGCAGTTCTTTAATATGTATGCAAATATAAATAAAACAGTATTAATGATAACTTTTAAATTATAATATATATTTATCAGTAATAAATGTAGTGAATTGTACGTTTCTTGTGTTGTTATTTTCCCTAATTAAATGCCTACTACTGCGAAATCAATGAAGGTTACTCGGGCGCTTTTTTCGCAAATTATATTATTACAAATTTTTTCTTGGCTGGACTGAAAGGAATATTTATACTTGAATTTAATAATTAATTTCTTCAAAGTAACAATCAGTATTAAATTTATCGCGTCGCTGCTATGTTTTGGCAAACGCTAATTTCGATATTGTTTTCAAATGGAATCGAGCAATGAAACATTATCATTGCAGCAGATTTAGCGACTTGACAATCTATAAGCATTGCTCGAAGATTAAAAAATGAGAGCACATTATTATAGACACACGCGCGACGCGTATACGTCATACGAAGATTAAACTGTTGTATACTTAGATAATAATAAGACGCTGATTATATGTAGGAGCACATTTATATATATAGGTAAAAAATTGTTTTCAAAACAATCGGTATTTGTCCCACATTTTTTGCGCAAAAGCAAAAGCTATACCAACGCTTATCGATCATCAATTTTCTGCGATAATTTTTAACCATTATCTCTTATCCTTTTATCAGAAGAGGCGTTATAAATTTCAATATTTAAGTGATGACTCGTTCAAAGTAGATATTGATGTTTTAAAAATAAGTCATCACCACAAATTGCCTGTCATATATACCACAAAGTCACGTAATAATGGCTTTTCCCGAATAACAAAGTTCCTTCCTAGGAAAGGTATAAAAATGCCTGCCTACTACCGCGCATACGCGCACGCGCCTCAGAGGCCGTACCTGCCAAATGCCAAAGTCGCATAGGAGCGGCTGCATACATAATTAGCGCAGCGCAAAAAGTAAGAAAAAAAGAGAGAAGCGAGCGTCGTGCGCCGGTTGCACGTGATGTGTGTATATATATATCTACTTCCCATCGGTCGCCTCGAGATTTATGTGTATACGTAGGAAGCGTTTGAATAGGGTGATCAAACTTAACTTTCTACCGCGAGCGCGCATTAGCCTTATTTATACCAATACTGCATAGATAGGCGGTCGCGCGCAGTCGCTCCTAATCCGCGGGCAGCTGCGACGACGGGGGCCAAGTGCCTCGCCAAATGTACCGCGAGCGAAGCAGGAGACGCATACATAGACCACATCGGAGAAAGAGAAAAGGGCGAAAAAGAAGCCGCCGCGCGCGCGATCGACGCCGTCGATTATATTAAGTTTCTTGGTTCGCGCGCTCGCGCTACAGCCGCGATGGATGCACTTTCACCGCGCGCTATAAAGTCGCACGCTCTCTGCGCGGTCGTCGCTATGCTATGTCCGCGCGCCTCGCCTCGCGCAGCACTCGACACACACCGCGCACACACGTGCAATGCAGCCTGGCCACAAAACGCTCCGTTCCGACTTTAACTCGCGAGAGTCTCGGGCTCCTCGTGTATACTTCTAAGTACCCGCCGCGCTTCCCACACTCTTTTCTGCCCGTTTGCACCGACGCGCGCGAGTGTTGGTACAGGCTGTATATGTGATGCGTGAACTCTCTCGAGTACATATCCAGCGCGTATCTTATCCGTAAGATCGCTGCACGAGCAAGCTAAGCCTAAGGAAAATATTTGTGTTTTGGAGCGCGGCTCGCCTCGCGAGAGAAGGTCGACAAACCATCACGCGCGACGCCAACTCTGTATAATGCGTGTTTTCCGAGCGCACACAGACACACCATAGCGCCCGTACTTATCTCTTCTATATATCTTATACTTGGACGAGCCGCGTACTTATAGTATTATTCTTTATATGAAGCGAGTCTATTATGCGGATTAGTCGCCGGTCGTGGATACGATTCGGGACCTGTGATATTATGTCACCATATAAGGATGGAGATATGGATAATCGCCACGATGAATCTAATCTAATTTCTCCTGTCCGCAGAGTACTTACTCAGGCTGCCTGAAATGTTTCTCTGCGCGTGGAGCTCATCAACTTTTTGCCACAACTCCGTTTCCCAACATAGATCTTTTGATCTATTTATGCAGCTCGCATGCCTTGGGACTCAGGACTATATCTAATTCAATTTCTACACTTGCTTTATATACCTATGTATAAATAGTTGCGCAACCATTTTCGTGTTGGTGTAGCTAAGGCAAGGGGAGTTTTTATATACAGGGTTCTTTCCGAGAAATTACACTTTCCCCGTATTTTATTGTGGTGCTTCCAATCAATTTAATTTTTAGTCTTATCTGATTTATAAAAGCAATTAAGCAATCAAATGTAAAGCTTTCAAGAATATTACTAAATAACTTCTTCGTTGCGAGAACGGTTTATTGATGTGCGAATATATAGATACCGCCTGACCAAAGTCTGCTTTATCTACTTATTGATTACACTATCGAAATTTATTGGTGTTCGTATTGAAAAAAAGACAAAAAATGTTTTCAAATATTATGCAAAAATATATAAGTTATATCTAGAATTTTCCAAAAACTAAAAAACAGTTACAGCTACGCTGTCAGTGAACTCTACTGGGAGTACAGCACGATCTTGGATAATTACCAAAAACTCATGCAGACTATACTGCGTAGCTCGATTGATTACGGCTATTAATTTTATTTATATTTTTACAATTACTTTGTACCGTAATAGCCCCAATGTTCCTATGACTTTTTTTATATATTTATCAATGAATATTTATTACGATCCAAGTATAAATTATTTTTAGAACTAAACAAATTGATTTGGTATTTATAAATTCACGCATAATTTTTTAAAAGTGTGAAGACTATCACATTTATCGTAAGAGCATTGGCAAAGACAAAGTTTACTTATTGCGAGAACAATAGTCATAATTTTTATTCGATATTCGCCTTTTACTTAATCGCCCTTCCATATATCAATTTGACGTTGAAAACACAATAGCCTAGCATAATTTACATAGATTCTATTGTCTGTAAATTCAAACAATAAACTGACAAATTTGTACAATTTATTATACTAACGCCAAATGTCAAAAGTTTATATGTAAACTGTATTATTTTATTATACTTTGATCAATAATATTTTCTATAATACTTAAATTCTTGAGACACAAATATAGAGTTATAAGCCGTGTACTTCTTATATATATTGATAAGGTTTGTAAAAAGATACAAAACACATTGAAGGTCATGCGTTAGTTGTAAGTTTTTTAAATAAAAAGTAATCGTATAATGTTTTTTACGAACCTACGCAGTGTTGTGATTCTATAATTATTTCCAATAAATGTAGTAACAACTCATTAATAATTTTGAAACAAAAAATAAATCAACAAATTACTCTTAATTTTTTTTAGATCTTACAAAAACTGATCGCTTTTCAATTATATAATAAATTATCTCATATACATGTTTAGTATATTTAATTATCTTATCGCAATCCCTGAAGTATGTTGTTGAGTTATAAACTCATAATAGCAAATGCTTGTTCAATACATAGAAAAGTGTATGCGTTGGTGTTAATAAATAAAATTATTGGCGTAATTAAAAATTAATTTTTCAGATTATGTAAGTATGCTAAACGCTTGGAAGAGTTCATTTGAGATACAACATTTTCAACAAAAAGAGTACTGAAAAAAAGTCTATATTAACAAGCTCTGCGAACGAGTAACGATTAATTAAACGCGTATTAGTATATTTATGCTTTGAATTTATAACGAAAACATACATACTCGCACATGCAAGATATTATGTGCCCATAATCCGTAACTAACTAGCGGTCAAGGTCAATCATGGAGTAACACGTGTACATGCCATTGGCTTTTCTACCGCTATTTATCAACAGAAAAAAATACTCTTTAAAAAGATACCTGATTCTGTAATAAAAGCTTAGATGCATGATACTAGTGTTATATATACATATTGTTGTAAACAATATTGGTTTGAAGGGTTAAAAGATGAACAATTTATAATATTAATAAGGATACTATAATATTTGACACAAAATTATAAAAACTCATCTGATTGATATTTCTAACAAAATTATTTTTTGTAATATCCTCAATAAAAAAGTAGAATTCGCGATAAAAAATCTCAATGGAGTTTCTTAAATGAATGAATAGATTTTCTGTGAATTTGATGAACCATTAATAACTCGTGATATAGAAATGTAAACACACTTTTAATTTTAAATGACTATACGCATCTCCTTGAAACGAAACTAAAATAAAAAAGCTGGTAAGCTCAAAAATGGTTTTATTGATCGATTAAGAGTCGAAGATTAAATTTAGAAAGAAAAGATAAGTGTTTAGTTTAATACGAGATAAACCATAGTTTAAGCCAACAAAGTATAAGGAATATCAACAACATGTTCGTACCTCAGATAAAAATTTGACTAAAATTGCTTATCTAATTTCATCAAAAAATAGTTTAAGTGAAATTCCGTATACGACTGTTCTTGACGTATCCTAATTATAACTTTTTAGGTTTTATAATTTATTTAATTAACAGAATAAAAGTGTTCAAAAAAGAATGTATTTATAGAAACTTTAATCGAACCTGACGTACAATATACCACCACGTGTTCAGTTATTTACGAGTGAGTTCCATTTAGATAAGTCGTCATAAAATAGTAATACAAACTTTGTAAGTCACAATAAGAAGCTCATGGAAGCTTATAGAATCGATAGCCTACGAATTCTGTGCAATTACTTGAATATAAGCAATTACAAATAATGACACTATCGAGTAAGTGAGATAAAATAAAGAAGCAATAAAATAAAGCGCATTTCGTCAAGAATTTGCGGATCATTAAGTTAAATATTTGAAATTCGTAAAGCAATAATCAATTAATGCGTGAATGAACTCAAGAAATTGTTAAAAAATCTTCTGAACTATAATTATGCGATTACGGAATTGATAAGGTATAATACGTTAATGTTAATAAAAATGATAGAGCCGAAAAGCGATTTAATGCACCAGTATAGCAAAAACACATCCGCCTGAAAATCGGCGCGCTGCACATTTTGCAACGAGGATCATTAAATTAAAGTAGCCACGTACAATCATCAATACATTGAATTGGCGCAATCCACTTGCAAAGATTAAACGCGCTTTTTGCACCTCTTGCTCAATCTATCCGTTCTTCTCTCAACATAACACTTTCTGCGCGAATACATGAAGCTTATAATCGACTTTCCTCGTATAAGTATATGCGCTCTTACATGCGTAAGTGGTTTCCGATTCGGTCGAAAGTTTCGCAAGTCTTTGCGCGCGCGACGAGCAGCTTTTGCTTAATATCCGGTGATCCAAGGCCCGCTGCACGCAAATAAAGTAAAAAAAAAGTTGTCAAATAGAAGCAAACATTGGCGATCTCGAGCTGATATTTACCTTTTATATATATTCAAGTGACAAATGTCAGTAAAAAATGTGTTTAGTGCGCAAAGTGAAAATAATACCGCTCTATTAATTGTAAGGAGATTATCAAGCTTTGTAGTCTAAGGCAGTGTGAAAAATTGTATCTTTTTTCAGATTTCCAATTAATTAAGAGTAATTGAATTAGTAAATTTAATAATAATCGTATTCATATCTCTTATAGATAAAATGAGATATTTTAAAATGATTTGCCTGCGGATATGATAACGGATAAATATTATAATGTAAGTTGGAGATTGATAATAGACTATTAAGTATATTTTTTCTAAATGTTCCTATATTATTTTTTATGAGAAGATGAATTAAGTAATCTAATTTTAAAAGTTTATTTTTGATAAATTTTATAATAGACTTATAATTTCATAAAATAATTTAGATACTACTTTACTGCAGATAATCGTATTAAACTGCATCATACTTTCAAGTTAAAGCATCTTGTCTTAATAGCTATAACTACATATTTCATTGAAGTATCTATTAAATTACTACATGTATATAAGTTCCATAAGCCATTTTCTAAAAAATTTCCATGTATAAGATTATTTATGTCTTCATCGTCTCAACTGATGTTTTTTTTTTATAAAAACCAGTGTATAAGGACGTCTCCTCTCGCACAGAACAAAATAACAAATTAGGAAACGAACAGAAATACTTTTACCCTATTTGGCATAAAAATTTCCTCGAACGCGTCGATGCCAAGAAGGCTTCTGTTCCCTCGGCATACGCATACTTATACGTCGCGCAATTGACGCAGTTCCACGGGTATACAAAAACGTCGATTCATATTATAATTGACGCGTAGGATACAAAGTAGGGGTGATTGCGGAGAAAAGCGAACATACTGCAGACGCATAACGACTCGATGTGGGAGCAAAGAGAGAGAGAGAGAGAGAGAGAGAGAGACAGAGAGAGACGGAGGGGACAGGAGAAAGAAAAGTATGCGATGATCGAACGAGACACGTGTGCGAACTGTCTGCGAACATGCATGCGTATATATGTTATTTGCGCGAAGCTAAAAGGGAAAGGAAAGGAATAAATAAAAGCGACGGCGCGTGCGAGAGGCGGAATGCCATCGTACCGCAATAAAGTCAAGGTTTTCCACTGGCGTAATAGTGCGATGTACCTGAGTTGCCTGCCTGGCAGCAGCAGCTTGGGTTTATCGTACCCGCGTTCTCGAAGCGTGGAGGGAGAAACACAATCGCGTATATAGACTTGGACGAGAAAGAGAAAAAAAACAAGAAGGTATAGAGACTTCAGATTAGGAAGATGTCTGTCTGATTTGATCGTATATCTCGAGCCGCGCGCCGTCTTTTAAAAACTTGCGCAATTTGGCTCGAGCCAAAGAAAACATGTAGGTATATCCATAACTGTTTCTTTTTTTACAACATAGAATATCTATCACTGCGCGTTCTTATTACTTTCTTACTTTCAATTTATTGCATATAGATCTTGACTGACTTGTTATATCTTATGATTTATGTATTGAAATCATTTTCAAAGTTTGCATTATAGGTTCGCGAATGAAAGAGATAAATATTAGCACACATCTGAGGAATTTTTCATGTATATACTACGTCAATTACTACAACACATTTATTTCTTAAAAATGTGGATCCGGAGTTATAGCAAAGTAATGAGAAATAAATAAAAATTTAGCAGTATGTTGTATAATTGATGACGCGAACGTTTTTGAATTTTTGACTCATACTAACAATCAATTGCACAGAAAAAACAATCGTCAAAGTTGGCGATTTTAACACGTTGAATTGTGTTACACTTAAAAAAGTGTGATTAAATTAAAAAAAAACATACCATTTGAAAGGAAAAATATTCCTTTTTATTATAGGTACGTTATATGCAATAAAAGATGAAAAATATGACGAGATTGGATATCTCATTGAAAACGTGGCACCACCGCATTTCGAACTGCAGATTTACACGCATAAAATACGTGCTTTTAACTTTTAACTACTATTTAAATAACTAGGATTATGATTATACATATTTTGATTATTATTATCATTTAAACTAAATAGTCCGCGTCATCGTCGCTTTATCTTCTAAAATCTTTTTTCCTGCACTTATGATCAGTATGATCAGTACACAACATAAACTAATCAATTTGTTTTGATATTTTTCTGAGCGTGCCGTGCGCAAACTGCTCCTACTCGCAAGTCGCAATGAGCGCATAGGATTACAAACACGTCAAGCTTTACAGAACACGCGGTTGTCACGTTTAGTCACACAATTCGTTGTGAGACTCTTGAATACAATATTTTAGATATTTATAAAATATCCTAATACATAATTCAATTACTGTATTGTCATTTACTATATTTTCTCCTATAAGGTAAAATACAATAATTGACCAGAGTACACAGTAATAAATAAATCTAGAGTATACCAGAAGTGTAAAAAAAATATGAAAATATTAACATTAAAATTGTGTTTATGCCACTGTTTTGTATTTTTCGCTTGACTATAGATACTTGTTTACATGAATTTTAAATACAACCTTAAACTTAGAATGACTTCCTGAAATAATTATCTGAAATATAGATATAAACAATTCATGCAAATTTACTTTAATCTACACGAAATGCAAAGCGAATTGTACCGCGATGGTACCGCTATTACTTTTAAATGGAAATTCTGAAATCTAAAAATACTTTAATGAAAGTAATTCGATAACTAATTAGATATAATATTGATGAATCACTTTATACCATATAGCTGTGATGAACGGATAATGTTATCATCGTTTATAACCGTGTTTTCGCAGTAATAAATTTCTACAAACACGCAGAAATCGCAATTAAATTCGATACTTGTAGCTTTTCTTACATTACTTTTTAAGACAAATTAAAACAGTATAATCTTTGATCTTTTCGTAAACAATTTTCTTTGATGCATTTCTCAAAATATAATATTACACTATTATGATATTAGGTGTACAACTTTGCTTCCGCCGTTTTTCGATAGATGGCTGCAGTGGTAAGTGCCGGTTGAAATAGGCAGGTCAAAAATTTCATACAATAAGCTTGGACATCTGTCAACATAACGATAGCAGCACATAAGTGAATTTGTGTTTGCATCAAAAGTGTATTCTCGATCGAAGATGTCAGTTTTCGAGCCAAATTCTCGTCATTTGCGGGAAGTGTTGATTTTCTGCTTTCATTTGAAGAAAACTGCGGCTGAGGCTCATCGAATGCTCTCAAATGCTTACGGTGACGCTGCTCTTAGTGAAAGAACTTGTCGTGAGTGGTTTCAACGCTTTAAAAGCGGTGATTTTGATGT
>UELV01103228.1:0-17195 GCA_900490015.1 Megastigmus stigmatizans
CATGGGCCGCTACCGGCGTCCTCCTTTATTATTTACCCAATAATTTTGTTCTCTAAATTAGACAAACAAGCATTTTAACAATTTATTTAAATTATAAATTATTACTCTTTCTAAATTAGTTACTTTTATTCATTTAGTAAATAAACTTATAAAAAATTAAGATAAAAACATTGTAATTGGACAAGTCTACATTTTGTACTCTTATTCATCAATAAATCAAAAACAATAATGTTTAGCAATTCTTAAATTACATTATTAAGAATTAATGAAATAGTATTAATATCAATCTATTTAATAACTAATAAAACTTTATTTATATATTTGTTCTTGCCCAATCATTCAGTTTTTGGATTTAATTTAATACATAGTTTCGATATATGAGTAAAATAATAAAAGCAATAAATTGAATTAAAATTTGAAATAATTTATTCACTTATGGCCCTTAGAATTTGAATCATTGACATATTTATTCGATACATTCATGTAAAAAATTACACTGCTTATTATAATTCATTTCATTAAATCCTTGAAATACTAAAAAAAAAACTGATATGCCTGAATAAAAAAATATACATTATTATATTATAGACACGATATTTATCGATAGTTTTCGTTTGCATAAAATTAAAATTATTTTACATTACAATACAATTATTCGATTTTTTTATATTAAATATAAGTATGTTTGTGTGTAGTATATATACATGTATAGACTATAGTACATAAAATTGTATAAGTCTAAATAAAAATCTGAAAGCAAACTGATATCAGTAAGTTTGAAAAATATAATATAAAATATGGTATAAATGAAAAAAATATATATATGAACACAGCTCTGACACATTATGACATATTACTTCATTATACTTATATTACCACTATAATTTACCTATTACCACTTACTAGGGATTATTGTGACTTATCTACAATATTGCATTTGAGTGTGCTCACATTGAAAACAAGAAAATATGTGGAAAAAGATGTATCTCACTTTTTTATTAATTTTAATTATTGATGCTTTCACACTGCCTTTGGTAAAAATATAAAAAAGTGGCATAGTGAGTATATAGACTCATGATTTGTATAAATTGAAAATATTGTTTATTTTCTACATTGTCTTTTAAAAGAAAAATTCGATTTTCTGTGATTAGTTAGAGTTTTTATACAATTTGAGTATTGAAAGGACCAATTATTTAAAATCAATGAATATATATTATAAATATATATAAATTGAGAGTACATAATATTTTATAATATTGTCAAAAAAAGTCTGAAAATAAAACAATTAAATTATAAATATTTAAAAAAGACTGAATTTTCAATAGATTAATGAAAATTATTTACTCTTTATATTATGTTAATGATTTTTTCAGCGAAATTTCATTCTCTTAATTTGAGAAAAATTAAATTAATAGAAATACTTAAACTTAAGCAAAAATTATAAATAGGAATAAATTTAGATTTCATATAATTGACACCAACCAAATATAAATAATAACTAAAAGTAAAAACCGTATGACATTTTCCTTCCATAAGACGTTCTTAATGTAAATAGTTCTACTAATTAAACTTGATGGTCTATTAAATGATCATCTCGCCTATAAGAATATCGTGGTGGATTATGACAAGGAAGTAACCAAAATACTGGATGACTTTTTCCACAAACTTGTGCAAGCAAAGTGAAAGCATGTGTATTTTTGTGATGACTGTGAGTTCCTTGCACTCGTTCAACTGCAGTTTCATCGTCAAGTATAGCTTGGAACTGATATATCAAAATAGCAATGACAAACATTCCAAACAATGAAGATTCTAGTACTAATATCACACAGTGTAAACTGAAATAGAAAATATAATTGTTATTTTTTTTATAAATACTGCTCAATTGTGAGGTGCTTGAAATGAATGAATTAAATCTTGGTATACAAAAATTGTGCAAGTCTAAAATAAACGATAAAATTAATACTCACGTGCGACTTTGTTTTATTGCAATGTCATTACTGCACTGAGGACAGTCAAATACCCAAGACATGATTACTAAGGCTATCGCGTATAAAGCTAAAGTACCTACATACACCAGAAATTGTATAAAGTATTTTTGATTTCTTTCTCCGACGCAATTATTAATCCTAAGAAATGAAAAAAGAAATAAAAACAGTAGCAACATTATATTTGAATTTTTGCAATTAATATACCTACCATGGACAATGATGATCCATTCTCCTAATACATCTTTTACAAATCCTACAGTGATGTGCTCTAGGTGGTCTATAAGTTTCACACCTAGTGCACACAGTCCAGTCATCTCTCTCATCACAATCATCTCCACCAGAACTTCCAGTATGAATATCCGAAAAGTCCATTCTTGTTTGTGGCAAGGGTACGACACCTGGATCACTACATACAGCTTTTAGATGTGACATCATCAACAGCAGCACAACTGTATTAAATGTGATAACGTGAAATGGGCCCCACAAGCTAGAATAAAAGAAACATAAATTAGGACTTTATTCTAATAATTGATATTCTACCTTGAAAAACTTAACAGTTATGCAGTACAGTTAGATATTTTATGTTCACATTTACGTAAGAATATAATAGAACTGAATTTATTATAGTTTTAATAGATGAATACAAAAACTAGTCACAAGGTTAAAATAGTCGACTGAATTCTTATTTTAGAATAACAAAATTGCTATTGTTTAATAAAATTTAAAAATATAATTAAAACTCAAACATAAATGTCTATAAAATCACAGTAATTCAGAAATTAAAAAAGTATTTTAGAAATTTTACAATTTAATTATTTATTATAAACATTATATTATGAACGCTTATAATTGTACAACAATGTAAAACAATGCAAACGGGTGTTGAGCAATGCAGTTCCTCGTTTCTCGTCTGCTGCATAAACACACACACAACTGTCAGAATTTCCAAAACATCATGCAAGTGTGCGTCCGTGTACCGTACAAAATCCAAACAATAGCCAGCTTACATTAAATCGAAAGAGCCGCACAATCGAGAGACAAACCTGTCTTGCATCGTGTGCAGAATGATCCACCGCACGACGACATAGTCGGCATAGAAAACCGCGACGTAGGTCACGATTATGCAGACGATACCGCAAGGATCCCTCACGAACATTGTTTACCTTCCCGACAATTGCATTCTGCATTCGCGCCCACCACTAAAGTAATCGGCAGCAACACAAAGATATCGTACCACTATCTTGGACGCATGATTAAGGAATTACAATATGTATTATCCGTCAGCTCATCAGGATAAGCAGACGTGGATCTTTCGATTCCCAGCTTGTCCGGTTGTCGAGCGTCGCGAATTCTGTCTAATAGGCGCGGAGGAGAAACTGCGAGCTCCTGTCTTGTCTGCACCTAGACTCTTTTCTCGCCTCCTTTCACCCGTGCGAACAACGGACTTTCACAACATTTCGAGTAGTACCGGAGTCTCTGGCCGCAGTTGAGTGTATAACGTACACGCAAACACGCACGTGAATCACTGCTCCGATATTCTTCGAACACAATCGGACGATCCTGGAAAAGGGGAGGGGGAACCAGACAAAACACCTAATTGCCAAGCAAGCGCGTGTGGGTGAATTTATACAGCGGCAGCCTGATACCGACTATGTCGCTGCGAGTGCATGCCGCGCGAAAAACGCAGCCGTTTGAAATGTTTCTATCGAGATGGAAATATTTCAGAGTCGACGTAGGAGTATACTGTTTTGCCGACAGTTACCAATGCTGATAAAGAGTGTATTTAAAAAATTTCCTATAAAAAAATAGATATATCCAATTCTAATCGTAATAAAGATCATTTATAATTTTTTTTTCTGAGTAAAAAGACATTAATGCGCTCTAAAGCTTTAATCGCGTACTTTAAATTAGGCGGCACGCTATCCGGTCAAACTTCGCCGGTGGAGTATAGGTTCCAAACTCAAGGTATAGTTATCGGTATGTACTTACCGTCGCTACTTTTTTCATTCAATTTACAATATTTTAACATTTTTGAGTTGATCCCGATTCTCTATAGTCCACAGAATTGGGCTCAAATAAAAGTTAAAATATTGAAAATTCAACGAAAAAGTATAATGAAACTGTAATTGCCGGTATAGCTTATGCTCCACATAAAAATTTATTATATTGGAAAAGTATCAAGAACGAGAATAAATTTGAATATTGCATTTCGCTCTACTTTACCTGCTGGGCTCATCAGTAAGATAACAAGTAATCATTATTTTATAGCGTCTACTATCAAATATCAATGTGTACAAGAACATTTTTGCTGAGAATAAGTTTTATTTCATTTGAAGCTAAAATAAAAAATTGCAAATGACCAAAATTACCCTCAGTGTTTCGGAAATTTCGATCAAAATTTATTTATTAAATAAAAGAGGAATAACTGTTTCGAGTACGTTTCTCAAGCTTTAAATAGTTTGCGATTTATTAATAACTAATCTTTTTCCCAGACTACGATTTAGCAACAAGATGATTGTAATTAGCCCACTAGAATGTTATTTTTCAAATTAAGATTAAATAAATTCGTAAGATTCTGTGCATTATTTATTTTTAAATTAAGTATGCAAAATAGTATAATAACAAAACTAATGCGGTTCGTTATAAACTAAAAGTAATTAAGTACTCTTACTAGAAAATATTTATAAATCTCATTTAATAAATTTACTTATGCTTGCTTAGATAAAAGACTACAGGATGATTGAAATACAAGGTTATCAAATATGAAGCGTAGGTGCATAATTAATGGCGCTATAAAAAATAATAATTAATGCAAATAAACCTAAATTTGATGTAGCGCATATTTTTGCCATTCCACTGAACATGCAAATTGAGGTTTCGATGACCCTCATTTTGACTTTCAACCTACGATACTTTTATGCAAATGAAACGCTATATTACGTATTTTATTACAGCACAGTGTCAAAAATTCATAACTTATATATATACATATACTTATACTTTTTATATTCTTTTTTTCCAACATCTCTGCAAATGTACGAAAACTTAAAAAACAAATTACCAAAAATTTCAAGGCACACCACTTTCATCCTTGCCTTTTTTTTACTTACCATTGACAAATATGTATATATACAAAACTACAGAATAAAAAGTTTATTTCCCGTTGAGTCCTTATCGGCACTCGGCGTTTTTTTTCCTCCGAATTTTTTATCTCGTATCCCCTCGGTAGCCAAGTGAATCGACGTATAAGTTGGTCAGTGCGCGGATGAGCCTCGCGATGGACACCACGGGTCGTCTGATACAACTTTTAGCACTAATAGTGCTCGTAAACTTTCACGGTGTCGAGTCCAACTACCGTCAGAAGCGAATTGTTGGAGGTACCGAAGCACCGCCACCGCCGATCGACGATCCTCTCGTTTTCGTAAGGAAGGATGATCGCGAGGCACTAGTTTCAGGCACTCGTGATCCCAAAATAGGTTACTATCTCTTTCGTGGTATCAGATATGCGGAGCCGCCGCTTGGCCATAGACGATTCCAAGTAAGACAATGCTTTCTCAAAGAGTCACATTTTTCTCAATATTGTATTTCATCGTACAATTCTATAAATAAATCACCTTGACGGTGTATCAATCGACTTCAAAATCAGTTCTGAGACAAATTGAATTAAAAAATATTGAAGTTCGAAAGATGGGGTAATAATAAATTTGGACCACGTACATTCATCCATGAAGACGTCCATGTAGACGCCACACACACATATAGACATTTTTGAAAGACACATATTTTCGGATTCTTTTATTTTGAGAAAGTAATACTTAAATGAGTTTACACTTAATTAAAATTCATAATATAATATATGTATATAAGTATCTTTTTGTCAAAGTTGAAAACGGTCAGATTTGGTCAGATACGTATAAATATATTTAGGTAGTGCATTGCGCAAATCACATATTCATCGATTTGTTTTATTTTCTTATTTAAAAGATTATAAAATAGTCCATACTTCAATAAATTGTATAATAAGTAGATACAAGTTATTTTTCATTGCATGGAATAATAAAAATATATAAAAAAATAAGACAATAGACAATATTTATAAAGCTAATTTATATCTAATTGATCAAACGAATATCCATAACGCCTTTTTTTATTCAAAATATATGTCAAATTTCAGAGTTTGATATAATATACATCAGCCGCTTTATCATATACCAACATCCTGAATTCATTCTAGAATAGACAATTAGTGTGGCAACGATATCGTGAATATGTTGCTGCTTCGTCACCTAATGCTTTAATTTTTAAATCATAAACACCCACTATCAATTTTTATTTCCGCTTTTATAATGTTTCACTCTACAAGACTGTATAATGCGTGGATAAAATAGAAAGTTTCTTTCGGTTTGTAAAATATTATATTTCCTAGGACATTTTTAAAATAGTCAACAATCTCTTACTAAGATTAACAACATCATTTGCAAGGAGATTTAAAAAAAACGATTTCAAAGTATTTGTAATATATTTTAACAAATGCTCACTGATCGTTGTTTATACAATTTTGTGTAATTTTTTAAATATATCATACCATTAATTGTTTAAAAATACACGCAAACTTCATAAATCATGTTTTTGACAGCGATCGGTTCCAGTGTATCTGGAAGGTGAGGTGAACGCGACCGATTGGGGTTCTCCGTGTCCGCAACCAGGTGAAGATGGAATTGTGATCGGTAGCGAGGACTGTCTTTTCTTGAACGTATTCACACCGGCACTGCCTGACGCTACAGATGGACATCCCGTGCTCATCTGGATCCACGGTGGCAACTTCCGCAGAGGAGGGGCCACGCAATACGAGATGCGCAATCTCGTTGACAAAAACACGATTGTTGTATCCATTCAGTATAGATTGGGATCCTTGGGTACTTTTATCGCGTTTAGACAGCCTTTTATTACATCTTTTAAAAATACAAGATTCGTAACTCGAACATGATCCAAATGCTTTTTAATGTATACTATACATATTCATTCATTCGACGATTTTGAATGTAATTCGGATTTCTTTTTTATAATTAGCAATTTATTGTTATGTATGAAATTCAGAGAAATAGCAAGAATAATCACTTATTACCAGAATTTTATCAGGTTTTGTTATATATTCTATAAGATTTACATATTTATTTAGACATTTTATTTTAATCTAGGATTTTTGAGTAGTGGCACCAAAGATCTGTCTGGAAACAATGGATTATTCGACATGATTTTAGCCACTGAGTGGGTACGAGATTACATCGAATTCTTCGGGGGAAATCCCCAAAAGATCACAGCTTTCGGTCAAGGCAGTGGCGCAAGCTCAGCTTTCCTTCTGGGTCTATCTAAATTTGGAAACAGTATGATCGATTCTACTTATTACAGCATTTTTAACTTTAAATAAACCATTGTTACTTTGTGCACATTATCCTCTTTAGGCTACTTCAGCGGCATCATCGCTATGTCCGGTTCGCTATTGTCTCGTTTCGCCGTAGACAGAGAGCCAAGGACAGCTACCGAAGCACTGGCCGTTAGCAATCATTGTCCGACGAACGATACCGTACAGATGGTCCGCTGTCTGCGCGATTTGCCCACTGAGCGATTTATTCATCATGACAACGAACAAGAGAGTTTTGCTAAGAAGGCAAGGCAGTTCGTCTCTGACTTGTCGGATCTTCTTGGGGCTGGTCCGGTGGTCGAAGGAAAGAATGATTTGAGGTATTATTACCATTTACTAAATCTAATGTTTTTTTTTTTTTAAACATTAAACTTAATATATATTACAACTATGTATGTAAAGAAGGTGCTAGTTTTAAAGTTATTTTCAATTGCAGAAAAAATAAAAAATGCAACAAAATTATTTCAGATCGTTGCCGAACTTCGTAATCGATGAACCAGAAAATTCTTTAAATTTTGAGGATCTGCCAGAAATACCTTTACTGACAGGAGTTGTTAAAGATGAAACAGGTGGAGCAGTTTACGGCCCATATAAAGATACGATAACCCAGACGTTGAAGATTGTACCGGACTATCTTACGAAACACTTGATACCGGATCTGCAGAGGATCGTGCCCAGTATCGGCGACGTAAAAAAACAGTTCGTTCCAGAAGCTTTCAGCAAGTATTTGAATATTTTTGGAAACAGCAATGGCAATGGCAATAAGAAAATCGACAGTATAGCTAAGGTTTCCGAGGCTCTAAACGACGCCATATTTAATGCTCCAGCATTTTTGACGGTTAAAAATTGGGCAAAAAAAGGCAAAGCATTCCTGTACAGTTTTGATCATAATAGCAAGCAAGGCTTTGGTAAAGACTTCCTTAACGGACTACCCCTTGTTGGAAATTCAGCTGAAACTGGTTAGTTTAATAAAATTTAACAACCATTAAGCTTATTTGTATTGACTATTATATAAATACATAAATACCCATTAAAATATATAGGTAAAACTGGACATGGAGATGAGCTTGGATACATTTTTGAGCCAAATAACATTTTTGGTCGTGAAATAGTGAAGCGTGAATCTTTCAACGAAGAAGATCAACAAGTGAAAGATGTTTTTACCGATCTAGTAGTCAATTTTGCTAGAAGTGGTAATCCAAGCCTTAAAGCCAAATCTGACAGTGGCAATATATTATCATCTTATTTGCCACCTTTCTCAGGAAATGACGATGGTTTCCTCAGTATCACATCCAAACCGCAAATTTCTAAGCAATTTAGGTAAGTCCTATGATAATATATTTCTTTTGACGAACACTCGAGACTTGTTTTAATAAATAAACTGAATTTTTGTAGATTTTGTGAAATGGGCTTATGGACAGGACTCGAGGAAAGATATACATCGACAGCCTGCAGCTTATTTCACGTAGATCTTAAAAATCCACTAAAAACAATAGAAAAGACATGGTCATCTGTATCTTCAAACGTGCCTCATTTGCCCAAAGTTGGATCAGTATCAGATTATGTGAATGTGAATACAATTTCAAATATAACTTCTCCTATCAAGGTACCCAGTCTTGGTCCCAAGGTCCCATTGATGCTGCCTAAAGTAGATAAATCGCCACTGTTGAACCCTACCAAAGTTACCAGTTTACCAAAAGTGCCTGTGCCTATGCCTATGCCTCTTCCTAAAAATCCTGCCCGACTTCCTTTTTCGATCGGTTAAGCTTTTACCAAAATTCACATTTATAAGGTCGTTAAAATAAATGCGATTTATTAATAACTGTTGCAGAGAATGTAAATCGAGTTGATGAAAAATTCGTATTTACAATTTGAACGTGTAAAGTAATTTTAGTAATATAAATAAATAGACTATGTAAATTAATTACATATTTTATTTGTCCACTAAAAGAACCATATCTGGTAACACCTGCTTCGAGCGCATTATTAGTAACAATTGATAAAGAAGTGCTCTATCGACTTACATGATCATACCATCCAAATTCAATCTTCTTTTTACCTCCGCCGGACAACAAAATGCTGAAAGCTTTCTCTTGGTAACGCAAGATGTCATTTTACACGCAGGAAAAAATTCAATTCCCCCCCACAAGATCACCGCTGGAATTATTCAGTCGATAGCGCGTTATTCAATCATAATTAACAATTCCCGAGGAATTTGCAAATTCTCGATTTGCACGGAGACGATGCATTGGCCCCGTTCCCATATCGAAGCGATGAGGGCGTAGGTGGACTTGGAAGCAGTTCGTATCTAAGTGGCTTTTGTTATGTAAATCGACAATACATGCGATTGGCTCACATTCTTACAGCGAAATCATTATTTTTATTGCCATCTCCTTCGAAGTCAATGAAGAACGTTTCTTACTTCATTATAACTTGTGTCTTTTCTTTTACTGCACACACGCGCGCTGATGACACTTTTTGCCTTTTCTCATAGTCGCAGCTTTGACGCAATATGCGCGTGTTTCTCATCTCTTGTGCAGCTCTTCGCGATATGCACATGACCATTTGTTTCGTTCGCATTTTCTCCGTAGTCTCTCGAACGATTACATTTTCCCCTCGCGTAGGTGACATCGGCGCCGTTACATATTTAATTCTATCATTCTCTACTATATAGACGCTATACACGCGCGCTCACTGAGAAAATAAGCAGCCACGATTTCCCTGGGGGAATTTCAATCGCATTAAGGAATGTTATGTATGCTTATTTCGTGTAATTTGAAATTCTACACCTGCAGTATAAGAGACGTTGTTTAAAATGAATTTACCTGTCATGCGCGAAATCGAGCAATTCTATGTCGATCTTTTACAATTAAAGTTATAGATTGTGTTTTTACTGTAAAAAAGGATATGTGAAGCAAAAATAAAATAGAACCTAGTGAGAAAAGATAAGCGATTAGCATAAACGCTCCATTGTGAATTCTACTTGGAAAAAATGAGATTTGGTTTCAGAACGAGCAGATAAATCTTTTCAACTTATCACGAACTTTTGTGGCCAGTTTCCTTAGCATATTATAAACTGACTAAGCGAAGTATTTCTGTATTACAGTTCTATTGAAAAAAAGGTGAGTAATAGAATGTAAAAGTCACATTTTTCACATATTTGAAATTTTATTTACATTTCCGAGAAGCTCAGCCGTTTGCTGGGTAATATTTGCTAGCAAATGGCAGCCTGTTATCCCATTATCTTCGATTAGCGGATCTATACTTTATACATGTGTATATATGTATATATGTATATATGTATATGTAAGACCACACATACCTATGTTGCGAACAAGTGCTCAGGTTCGGACCCGATGTCTGATTGTCGCATTTGCTTGCTCAATTCATAATGATTTTACGATGCGCTCTGTGAGAATTCAATTGGCCTCTTCTTTTATACCTCGCAGGCTCTTTAGCATATTTCGAGAATACCGCTAATGGATTTTTCCTTTTAGTTTTTCGCTGAAAGGATTGAGGTGTTTAAATAAATGTTACCAAGTGTGATAAAATATATATTTTGGTTATGAATCCGAATAAATCAAAATAAGCAATCAAATAAGCAACCAATAATGATTTTATTAATGTTTTTTTTTTTATAACCAGTACTAAATAAATCTACAAAACAATTGAATGACCTTTAGAAAAACCTGCTTTTCTAAATGTATGAATGATTAAACAGTTAATTCATTTTGGCAGATCGAAGATGTCATATTCATTTACAGCTATGAATAGTTTGTATATAATTACTCAAGTTTTTAGAACACTAAATAGCTGCATAACAGTAGAACGACGAATTATAATTTGTAATCCCTCAATTTTTTATCAGAAACTCGCAGTTAATTTCGGCAATTCAAAATAATTCTAGTATCGCAGACGTGCTAAAAATATTGTATTCAAAAACGATCAAGCTAGAGAGAAGAAAAAACAGTACAATAATGACGACGCATCGAACTCTATGACCCAATGCATCGGGCAAAAAAGTATAAATAAAAAACTATCACCATCTTAAAGTCTATGTGCACTTATCGGTGATTGATGAGTTAAAGATGTCAGGGAAGAATAAATATTACGCAAATTAAGCCGGAACGCGCAGTAATGGCTTTAAGGCACCGGTCATTAAGTACAATTATCGTAACGCCAAGTTTTTCTTTCTTCCGTTTCGTGCAGCTGATTAAATAATGGTAATTGTTCGGATTACTCACCGGCGAATACATGATAAGTAATTTTTTTTTATGCACAAAAAGAATTTGCATGTACCGATAGACGTTCTATGTGAAATTTAAATGCGATTATTAGGCATCGCAAAGTTATCCTCATCTTAATCGTGTCAACTATATGTAAATAGATTTTTACTTAATTGTTTAAATAAAGATATTTGTTCTTGGGAGCAAGATGTCGTGATTGTTTAACAATATCTATTTTGATTTCAACACATTTTTCCAATTCCAACAATAGCTCCGTCTACAAGCAACCAATTATCATTTATTAACTCATCACCCTCTTATTTTGCCAATCGACACAAATACCTCCTAATACACATATTTTCGTATCGCGATTATAAAAAGAAGAAAAATAAAAAAAAGTCGAAAGGCTCTTGTTGTTGTTGAAACATTCGGAATCGCTCATTATGCAATATTTTTCTAAAACGCGAAATATCTCCCTCCTGTAATCTATGGCTCGCGAAATTCCGCGCGGTACTGCGACCTTGCGTGTGGCGCACGCGTAGCGTAGGAAAATTGCGCGGCTAAAAATATTACTTGCGCCGTGCTTTTGTTATTTTGAAAAATGTGATTTTTTGATACTTATAAGACATAACTTTTGAATATCTTTAATTCTTACGTAAATTTTTTCAATAATTAACGGTATTACACTAGCATGAATTTACTAAATTTTGTAGCATTTAAATTTATTGTTTTTTGAAAATATCTATGTTTATGATATTTAATATACAGTGTTAAATCTTCTATAAGTATCGAAAAGCTGTTATTCTTACTTGGTAAATAAATTAAACTATACTTAATTGCTGTCGTACCAGATAAAACAGTAATATTAGGCCTCTATCAAAAGCGATCTACTACTTTGTTAATTTAAACCTTTCGTATCGTTTTTTTTAATTCATTAATTTTTTAAATGAAATAAAAGACTTAAAAGAAAATTAAATAACTTGCACTTTTTTTATTTAAGCTTTATTTAGGCCTGTCATGCCTATTTAGCTAGCCTGTACTTTGCTCTGATCGTTGTTTATTTTCTTTGAAACGTTACATAACGTGCTTTAATAAAAATCAGTGATTCTTGTATATTTGAGTTCGAATAATCTAAATGTGCTGAATAAATTACAAATTTATTACAATTTAAACAAAATATTTTGAAAAGGATTATCATGTATTTTAAAAACAATAGAGCCCCCGTGTGTGTGTGCGTGCGCATCTTATGCATAGATCGCGGTATGCAACTGCGCTTGTGCATATTCTAGGCATGTATAATACATCGCTCGAGTCCTCGCTCGAGTGCACCAGGTATAAGCGCGATGTGTTTATATATGTATAATGTATACTCGTGTTTGTAGAGGGGAGAAAAATTGATAGCGCAATAATTAGAAATTAGAAATTTGCGGGAGATGCTGTCGATCGGGCCTGCCAGGTGTATATTTTTGTGCTGTAGAGTGTATATGTATTGGGGGATCGAATGTAAAAGTGCATATATACGGTACCATCGATACCGGTGATTTAGAAGGAGATTATATGCACATCGGATACTCGAAGTTTGGGAGGAATATTGTATTTTTAGTTAATGAAGATTCGTATATCCTGATAAATTCGTGCTTTAATGAACTCTTTAACTTTCTAAATTTTATTGCTTATACGCGATCAATGCTTATTTACACAATTAAACACATGTTTTGAGATTTAATCCACTTTTTATTACACTTCCTACCATTAACTCAATTTGCAAAATAAAAAAGTTTCTATTTGTACTGAGTCGAGTGAAAAGCGTCTCGCGATTTTTATTGTTATATAAACGAAACATGGCCAGGTATCGATTTTATCCTTTTAACAGAATGAATCACTATGGATCAGCGAATCGGCGAAAGAGTGTATTTTATATCTGCAATAAGACATTTATTTCTATAGCTACCGAACTTAATCATATTATTTTCATCGGAACGGATGTAAAAGAATTATCGCTGTTATTTATGTGTCTGCGCGAAAAGATGTACATCAAGTTTTTTTAATACCTTTCTTTTGAAACTTTATCGGAGTAAATAATTTTTCATGACATCTATAGCTGCAATATTAGACGATTTCTTTAGCTCAGTCTTCGACGCGTACATGAAACAAAAGTTTATCAAGTCTGACCGAATCAATTTATCGATTCTGTTTTCGTGTAAAACCAACTACCCAGGGGGATAATCCTTAATTTCAGTATTGCAAAAGCTTCCACCCGGGCTAAAGCTTCTAGAATTTCACACGTCTGCACTTATTTACCGCCAACCCACAGTAATTCGGTCTTAACTTGATTTCTCTCGCTCTTAAATTGTATTAGACTTCGTATATTTTTTGTATAAACAAACCTAAATTTCAAGTTAAATCTTTATCTAATATATTCTTTAACATAAATCGCATTAGAAAGGTAAATCTTGCTTTTTGAAATCGAAGAATAATCCAGAAAGTCATCGCTAAATAAAAGATTCGCTTTTCATTATCAGTGATCTTTTCAGACCTTATAGCGTGCGTGGAAACGTAAGATCGCATAAAGAATCTCTTCTTTTTCTTTTCCATTGCATAAGAAAGCATTTTAAATCCAATCTCAACTCTCGTACGAATTTCCGGCTTTGTTCCGCGCAGCCTTATACACACCGCGTATAGTTTTTCACTCGGAAATGAACGGACCGGTAGTAGTCCGGTTTTATTCCTATAAAGGAAGTTCCTATAGCTCTTGAACAAATCTTAAATATCTGCATTGCTTAAACGCGCAATGCGTATAACAATGCTTTAATCATAGGTTCCGCCACTTGCAATAAAAGAGCGCAAAATTGTATTTCTCGCGATATATGTATATATAGGAATGCATTTCGCGTGGACTCAAATGGAACTTGCGCAATTTCTTACGTTGGTAAATGATTTTCCGCAAGGTTCCGCGGAGTTCTTTCGCATTCGCACAATTACCTCATCGGCCAATTGCGTCTCGTTTAGTCAAATTCCTGCGCGCGGATTTTGAAGCAAAATCATTTTCAAATACCAAGCTTTCTCTTAATATAGGAGTGCTGATAATTTTATCACATTTTAGAAACGTTTATAAAGACGTTATATCGATTAATCCGTATGGCAACTTCCATCGGCTGAAAACAAAAAAAAACCTAACCAACCGCCACATCTATATAACCGAAACAATTGTCCAGCTAACCGATCGAGAGATACAAAGCCTTATTAATTCATCCGCCAGCACATTAGACAGTTGGCCAGTGCCGTTCCGTTCGTCAAACACACTCACTCGGGTGATTCAGAGCCTCCCTCCACCCCCCTTCCAAAAACCGTTGCCACTTAAATATCCATCCTTATAGCGTATACTTGGAGATCGAGCTCCTGTTTCCCATCATTAAATAGCCGCTGCCTATAGCGTTTCGGTCAATCCATAAGCCTCTCTGCCAAAAAAGAGAGAAAAAAAAAAACGTTCGGTCCGACATCCTCCTGGTTCTTACACGGCTTCTCTCGCGCGCTCGCTCAAAGTGAAACTCTCCTGCACTCCAAAGGTTCCCGCGCACACCTCCATACTACCCAGACACGACTCTGTCTCTCTCTCTCTTTCCTTCTCTTTCTATCCTCTTCCTTCTCTCTTCCTGTACGAGCCTTAACCTCTCTCTCTCTCTCTCTCTCTCTCTCTCTGTCTCTCTCTGTCTCTCTCGGCTTCTCACACACCTGTGCGCGTTGCTCAGCCATATACACCGCTGCAGCAGCAGCAGCAGCAACAGCAACAGTCAGTCCATTCCCTCCTGCCCCTCTCTCTTTCTCTTTAACTCGGGGCGATTCCAGGCCTGGCTCTCCTTTGCCTCACCTCTCACGGCTTTAGCCTCTCTTGTACCTATACGATATACATATATTTATACGCCGTACAGCAGAGGGAGAGAGAGAGAGAGGTTGTGGCGGTGGTGGCGGCAGCGGCGGCGGCGGCGACGGCGGCTGCTCTTGGGGCTCCAACTCCGCGGTTCAGTTCCCCTACCAACCGGTGTCCAGTTATGTTATTGCGTGCCGCCAAGCGCGCCGTGGCGAACGTTAGCCGCTAACGCACACAACGTCTAACAGCTCCTACCTACCTCGACTGCACTTCTATATAACATATCCTTGTATATTCCTCGCGTCCTCGTTATAATAAATCGCGACATCAAGCCTATCGCGACTAAAACACCAGAATATATATATACGGTCGCGCGTGTGTCTCGAACAGTATTTTATACGCGTGTTGTAACGATTTGTCGCGATATCGTGCAGGTGCGTATTTCTTTTTTATATCGATCGGATGCGGGACTACAGAGTGTCGATTCTTGCCAAGAAGTGTTTACATATATATATATATCTATAAAGTGGTGCGATTTAACCTGTAACTAAAAAAAAGAGTCTCCGCTGCACCGTTCCTACTCTGCTGGTCCCAAGTCGCAGCGAAATGGACTCGGTATCGGCGACTGCAGCGAGCGCCGCTGCTCCATCGGCTCCACTCGGTGAGTAAGAGCATCGGCATCGTTATCTATATATATATATATATACATACCTGTGCGAGCGCTCAGTGCACTCTCTCTCTCTGTGCATATATATGTATATATACGTATGTGTGTATATATAAGAGAGCGCGTAATTTACCCGAAGAGGAAAAGATCGCTCGATCTCAGCGCATATAGCCGCATTACGATACATGACGGTGTTACACATTTGGAGCGAGTATACACAAAAGTGTGTGCGAATTATCTATAACGTATACAGGCGAAGGAGTCGCGGTTCGCTCTTGACTGCTGCCATATTGAAAAATTTCTAGTGCAATGGTGTGTAGAGAGAGAGACAGAGAGAGAGAGGGAGAGTCACGGTGCAGCAGGCGGTGCACGGGTGACTTCTCCCCGACGGCTCTCCTGACTGCGATTACTAATGCTTTTATAAAAGAATTAGATTTTTAAATTCATCACGGACCGTTATGCGAATAATGGGACTGACTCAGCTGTAGCTATTATTCTCTACATCCTTTGATTTTCCTCGACTCCGAAATGCCGGACACTTTATTATAGTATAGGGTACATCCTGATCGTTTCTTAGAATAATAGCTCGAGCACAGGTGAGTCGTATGTGTATGTGCGTGTGTGTGTCGCCAGTCAAGAAAGCTATTTTCCTTTGCAGCATATATATATATATATATATATAGAACCGTTGAAAAAGTCCCCGATAATTGACATTCAAGTCGTGCCGTCGTTCTCCACAATCCCTATCCAACTACACAGCCATACACACAATATACATATATATAGAAGCGACTTCCTTCCTTCATTCTACAGGCGCGAGCTGGGCGCATACAGCGTTTCCGTCTTTCTATTACTTTTTTTCTACTCTCACTCCCTCTCTCTTTCTCTCTCACTCACTCTCTCTCTCTCTCTCTCTCTCTCTCTTCTCTTCTCTTCTCTCCCCTTTCGTAATCGTGCGTGGATACAATATATACCTGCCACACAGGCTCGAGCATTTTACATATATATATATATATATATATAT
>UELV01103254.1:0-11640 GCA_900490015.1 Megastigmus stigmatizans
ATTTATCATCAATAAATACGTTCAGCTAGTCATTCAATTTATTCAGTACTTCTTTTTATCGCATTTAGTCGCGCTTAGTCACGTTAAAATACTTGTCCGAGTATACCTTCTAATCTTGTCCGAGTATTGCAGCCAACGCGAAAAGCCTGTCCGAGTATTGCAGCAAACTAAGCTTCTTAAAAACGTTGTTATTTTAAAAATAAAAAGTACATATACATAATTTTTTTTTAAATCAACATTAAAAAGTCTTAGTTTTATAATAAAAATAAGAAAATCTACGAAAACTAACAAATTTATTTCGAAAATTAGGGATAAAAATTTAGTACCTTTAAAACTGTCCGGGTATTACCTACTTTACCTTATGCGCACTATCTATAAAACTTTACAAAGGGTATGATTTAACGATAAGTGGCAAATAAGGAATTTAATAAGTGAAATCATAAGCGGAAAAGATTTTCAAAATCAATGATAAGCCTACATTATATATTCCTAATAAAATATTGATATAATTATATCAATATTTTATTAGTGCAATACTTAAATATATGTAACTGCAGGTTGTATATATGGTCATATATAACCTGCAGTTTATATTTATATTTATCATTATTAAATTTATATTTAAACTTAATGTTTAATCTTTTCTGTAAGCAAACAACGATTGTTTAATATTTCGACTATGTAAACTTAGGTCCCTAGTCTAGGTACTATCATCCGTATGGTAATAAGACTAATGCATCAGGTGTAGGATAAGTGTAAGTTAGTATATAAGATTTCAGAATTTTATATTTTCAAATATGAGATATCATGTAAATTTTCCATGGAAGAAGTAATAAGGTGGATTAATATTTTATAAATATTAGTTATTCGCGAAACCACTGCATTTCTTCGATTCATTTTTACACTTTTGTATTCTACCCAGAAAATGGAGAAGAGAGCTAGTCCTAAGGGTTCAAGGAATATTTTCAGCCTGATAGAATTGATATGACTGGTAAAATGAAGCTTTGGTTTATAAAGTACAACTCGAAGTGACCGAATGCACGCTGGTTCTGTTACCTTTCCCCATGAAAATAAAAAAATTATGATATCTGCAGGTAAAAAAACGTTTAAGAGCACTATTCCTATGAGGATTCAAAGAATATTTTCAGCTAGATAGAATTGATATAAGTGGTAAAATAAAGCTTTGGTCTGCAAAGTACGTCTCGTATCGGCGAAGCTCTCGTTAGCATTTGGTCGCTCGAGAGCCTTGAAGATCGGGTTACGTACTTTGCAAACCAAAGCATTATTTTACTACTTATATCAATTCTATCTAGCTTAAAATATTTTTTGAACCCTTAGGAATAGCGCTCTTAAACGTTTTTTACCTGCAGATATAACAATTTTTTTATTTTCAAGAGAAAAGGTAACAGAACCAGCGTGCGTTCGGTCATTTCGAGTCGTACTTAGCAAACCAAAGCTTCATTTTACCAGTCATATCAATTCTATCAGGTTGAAAATATTCCTTAAACCCTTAGGAATAGCGCTCTTCTCCGTTTTTTGGGTAGAAATGTCTATATTTTTTATTATATGTATATGAATGAAGTACGTTACTGCTTAAATTTAGGCTGTCGGTAAAGTAGGAATTTTTTCCATAGGGCATACCCTTAAATGCCAGAATCGGTAAGAAAGGCATCTTTTTGACCATAGTACATCCCCTTAAGAAATTGACATATTATTAGTAATAATAATTAATTGTAAACATCTTGCAATTCTAAACATTTTTTCGTTCTACAACGAAAAGTACTTTAATTTAAAATTTCCCGCCCTACATTTTATCGACCGAGAACTAAATAATTCGTATAATTTAAAAAAAAATTTAATTTATGCAAATCCCGAATACAGGTGCACTTCGTCGATGAATTTGTTTCAAGTCAATATTTCAATGACACCTTCAAAAATTCTTGTTTCGAAATGAGCGAATTTTTTCGGAACGAGAATTTCGTAGGGTGTCTTTAAAATATTCACTTGAAACTTTGCCAGGTGATAGATAATTCATAGACGAAGTGCAGCTGTATTTGGGATTTGCATAATTTCAAGTATTTATTTAATTATTACTATAATTATTCAGGATCCGGTCGGTAAAACAGTTTAGTAGTAACGGTAGGACACCCCCAAAACCGTCCTATAGAATTGCTTAAATCTGATATAGTTATACTTATACCGAGGTTTTTTCAGTTTGAGTCAAGCAATCTAGCAAGGGTTTGTTAGATTTTTTATTACAATTTTTATCTACGTAAATAAATTACGATTAATAAATCCATACAGAAAGGAAAGTACTAATGAATATATTCCTGAATCAGTAAATAATTTTACCAGTGAATAAAGTGTAGTAAATAGATATAACAAATATTTTCAAAAGGAGACTTTAGCAATCTTAAAAACATATGTACTAATTAAAAAATCCTAATTTTGCTGTATTAAAATATTGGCAAAAATTTTGAAATCTATACTGCAATCAAAGTTTAAATAATCAAAGAGTGAGGATTATTTTATCACAATTTCAATTATAATATTGGTATAAAAATTTAATTTGTTGTAAAATCATTTCAAAAAGTTCTTATATTTTTTTTTATTCAATATAAAAGAATACAACTAATAAAAAATATTTATATATGTGTACAAATTTTCACAGTTCATTCTTACATGTCACTTTTATATAAAAATTGTATATAACAAATTTATATAACTAAGAAGATAATTCAGACATAATACAGTAATTTATAGTTATAATATAAAAAGTGTCTTATATTAAAATATAAATTATTACGTTTGAATTTAAAATAAAATTATGCATAAGATAAAATGCAATAAAAACATGATTATAACTAAACACATTAATGCACAAATTCTTTTTTAGACTAAAAATAAAAGTTTACTTAAAAACCAAATTTGTACATTTATTCTCTAAAGTTTATTTGGGCAATCGTAAAGTAATGTAAATTGGCCTTATTTACTTAATTAATAATTCACATTTATATATATGTATATATATACATATTCATTTTTAAATCCATGATTTACTTCTTATTTTATACAGAACATTTGAATCACATATTATCACTGCACATAATGCAATTTGTATCTCTTTCTTTACGATATTTTAAACATTCTTTTACATGCTGCTTTTTCTAGTTTTAAATATGACTTCATAGTATGTTTAACTTTTTCGATTTCTTTTAAAATGTCTGTATTATTTGGACTTTCTTCATTAGCTTTCTGCAGATCAGCAAGTCCTAATTCATATTCATTCATACCCATATGCGCTTGACCTCTTCGAAATAGTGCTTTGCTGTTATTCTTATCCACCAGTAAAACCTGATTACACAAATCTATAGCTTCTCGGTACTTACATTGACGAATCTTAGCTGCTGCTAAATTAAGTAATATAACTGTTCTCAATTTCTTGATTTCAGTGTCGGCTTTAGGAACATCTTTCATTGTCATCATCCAGTCATAATATCTTAGAGCTTTCTTGTATTTTTTTTCTGCAGTGGTATATTTCCTTTTTGAAAAACATGCGTTACCAACATTTTTTATTTTATTCACAATATCTTGAATATTTTTGCAGGTAAGATTACTCATGGATGAGTCTTCAGGATGTGGAGTGTAAACATCTTCTCCATCATTATCTTCCAATCCCCAATTGTTACAACCAGTTAATTCTCCACAATCAATTATAAAAATTTTATCTACAGGTTTATCTTTATTTGAAGCTACTTCATTAAAATCATTTATTATACCCAGACCTTTTATTACTTTTCCAAATACCACATTTGTATTGTTCAATTGAGGACAAGAAGCCATTGTTATAACAAATTGTGAACTGTTAGTGTCAGATTTTCCTTCATTTACCATACTAAGAAGACCTCCTTCAGTATGTAGTGTTTTCAAATCCTCATCTTCAAAAGTTGGCCCATAAATACTTTCGCCACCAGTACCATCAAAATTAATAATATCACCACCTTGAGCCATTAATTGACGAACAATTTTATGAAAATAAGATCCTTTGTAATGCAAAGGTTTACCATTTATGCCAATTCCTTTTTCTCCTGTACAAAGTGCTCGGAAATTTTCTGCTGTTTTTGGCACTCTATCTTTGAAAAGTTCAATAACTACTCTTCCAACTCTTTCATTGGCAATGGCAATATCTAGGAAGACTATTGGATTTACTGTTGAAATTTCCATAGTGAAGAATCAATTGAAATTTTAATAGTTTACTGTGAAATAGATTATTTTTTCACTGACAACATAATATTTTATGGAATATAAAGATTTATATACATTCAAATATAAGATTTATTAATTGAAAATAACTTACATTATGCGTTTTATTCTTCCACAATAGTTATAATCTTGATAATGATTATTGCTGCTGCAAGATATTTCTCTTCAACACATATTATTAGTTTTAGTGCATTTCAATTTTATCTTGAAACTTCTTCAATGAATCTAACAGAAAAGTTCAGATTTAAACATAACTAATACTTCAGTTTTTAATTTATGGAGAAACATAAATAGCAACCAATAGATAAAAAATTAAATAAAAAAAGTATTTTTCAAAATTAAAGTCAAAATATGTATAATTTATATTATTATTTTGTTTATAGTTAAATTAAAATTAATTTTATAAAAAAATATATTCACTGATGATTTATTTAAAAATATTAGTTATTGTTTCTATTTGAATGTTTTTACTTCTTAGAAATTAATATTCTTTACAAATACATTTTATGCCATGTCAAGCCTAAATTTGACACTGAGGTTATATGTAGGCTAGCCTACAATTAATTATTTTTAATAGGGCTGTAGGGACGTTTGGGGTAAAATAAATATCAATAAAAAAATAAAATAAATAAAATAAAACAAAGATAAAATATGAAGGAAAAAGGATAAAATTACTAGATAGAAGTACAAAAAAAGTATAGGGTGCCAAAAAAAAAATTAAAAATGCTAAATAAAATTGTAAAACCAGATTGAAAATATTATTAAAAATGATAAATTTTAGAAAAGACTACAAAAGCAACTGGAAGAAATTGTTGGCTACCCGGAATCCTCCTGCGTAACGGTATGTCTAATTTTTAAGTACTAATAAATTCTTATTTTCCTTTAATCCACGTGTCGTCTACTCTATGATCAAAAGGTAATTTGTACCAATTTCGCAAAAATAAAGAAGTAGAATATAGAATAGTCCAGAAGTCTTCCACCTTTACTCGCTCTTGGGTCCTTCTTTTGCTTCCACTTTGAGCTTTAAACGCGGGTCAACAGACTATTTTGCAATTGGCTAATGGGCAGGTTCCGACAAAAGCTCCAGCATCCATGCCGTAACTGCAGCTCAAGTGTTCACTGACTGTTAAGCTCAGGGTGTATCCACACTCCACAGTGACAACACTGGCAGCAAATTATTGAGCAATTTGTCCTACATAAAAATCACGGCTACTCGTTATATCGACTATCACTGCAAAATCACCTTTAGCTTAATAGTTAATAGTCAGCTGGCCATCGTTGGCACTTTGCAAAGCTTCCATTGACCATTCAACGAGCATAGGTATTATGGTTTGGTTAGGATATTTTAATGTAAGGTTGGAATTGTTCTTATGATTGTGTTCATGTTTTAACGACTTTTTTAATAAAAACAACAATTGATACCTCACAAAAGCAGCTGCTCATGTTGTTACATTACTTGTCGACGTTGGACGTTTCGTGAGTACCTACAATTCATTGTTGCACGCCAGATTTTTTTGTTAATTTAATTGTTAATTTAATAAAAAGAATAGATAAAATTTGTTTTATCTATTCTTTTATGTTTATTTTGAATCTTATAACAGTAGAAACCCCTTAGATTTTAATTAAATTTATAAAATTCTTATTGTTATAAAACACTATACGTTTTTTTCTGGCTGTATTTAATTAATTTGGAAGAAAAAATTTGAAAAATGACGTTTATGTAATACTTATGAAGGGCTGTAATTGTGCATTTCAGATTTCTTAATAGATTCAAAAATGGAACTAAAGTGTTCAATTCAGAAATATGCCTGGGGAAAACAAGGCATTGACAGTATGGTAGCTACGCTTATGAAGTCGTCAAATCCTGAATTCACTCCGAAGGAAGGTACACCATATGCTGAATTATGGATGGGAACACATCCAAATGGTCCATCTTCGTTGAAAAATCTAAATAAGTCTTTAGATGAATACATACAAGATAATACCCATGTTTTGGGCAATGCAATAGAAAATATATACGGCTTAAAATTGCCATTCCTATTTAAAGTAATATCAATAAGAAAAGCTTTATCAATTCAAGTCCATCCAAATAGGGTAAAGATCAAAATATAAAACTGTTTTAAATTCAAATTACTTTATTTGAATGAATCATGATTTGAAAACCAAATTTAGGAGCAAGCAGAAAAATTACATCAAGCTCAGCCAGAAATTTATAAAGATGCAAATCATAAGCCTGAATTGGCTGTTGCACTTACACCTTTTGAAGCTCTTTGCGGATTCCGTCCAATATCTGAAATAAAAAGTTATTTAAGATCTATTCCAGAACTTCAAGTTCTTATTGGAGAAAATAAAATTGCGCGTCTTTCTTCAAGTGATGAAGTAGGCCTAAAAAGTGCTTTGAGAAACTGTTTTGCAAGTCTTATGTCGCAAGAATCTGAAGTCATAGCTCAACAATTACGAAAATTACTTGAAAGATTATCTACTCTTGGTATTATTGTCTTCATTTCAAAATAAAAAAAATTAAATTTTATCTAAATTATAAATTATATTTTAGATCAAGGAACCAGACAAATGTTGAATGCTAGTTTATTTGAACGATTGCACTCCGATTATCCAGGTGATGTTGGTTGTTTTGGTATTTACTTGTTTAATTATATAACATTGCAACCTGGAGAAGCAATGTACCTTGCAGCCAATGAACCTCATGCTTATCTATTTGGTGGTCAGAATAAATTTTTTTTATTATTCTAATGATGTTAATTATGTCAAGAAAGTATTTAAATACAAATTTAAAATAATGTATTGTTTTATACAGATTGCATAGAATGCATGGCTTGTTCTGATAATGTTATAAGAGCAGGATTAACTCCTAAAATGAAAGATGTTGAAACGTTAGTTGATATGTTGTCATATATTTGTGAACCATTAGAAACTAAAAGATTTCAAGCATCTAGAGAAGATGAATGTACTGAAATATTTCGACCTCCAATTCAAGATTTTGCTGTTGCCAAAATTACTGTATGTAGCATTTTTATCATAAAAAGTATTTTCTTAAAAAAAAGTATTTAGTATACTTAGTTTTACAAATATAATTATTTGCCATGTAATTATTTTTAAAGATTCCTCCAGGGAGACCATCTTACAACGTAATACCTCGAAATACAGCAAGTATTTTAATAATAATAAATGGAAAAGCAGAAATTCCAATCTCACGAATTCTGAATCGAGGATCAGTTTTATTTATACCAGCAAATGACAGTATTAGTATGAAAGTTTTGTGCGGTTGCCATCCCATGCTCATGTTTCAAGCATTTGCAAATGTTTGCTGAAAAATAGTTTATTCATATTCGTATTACAATTGCATTTAAAACTCTACTTTTAGAGAAAGTCTGATTCTAAAACAGCGAATTAAGTCAAGAATGATACAAAAATGACATAATCAAATAGAACTTTGCATTTAATGCATTTTTCAATCTTCTTCCATGTTAATGATACGCACAGTATTTTTCTCCGTATTCCTCTATAAATATATTGACCAATTTTAACAGTATGAAATAATGTAAAAAGAGCCAATGTAATGAAAAATAGTATTTATTGAAGTCATACAAAATTTTATTATTTCAATAATTATATTGTTGTCAATATATTAGATAATAGAAGTTATTTTTGTACAATCATTAATTGCTTGTTTGCTATACCCAAAGAATATTTATGTAAGTAGAAAATAAATGATTGATATTTACTTATTGTTAAGCAAATAATGACTAAATTATTTTCCTTGGAAAAATTATTTTTATAATAAATGTATTAAATAACAATATACGTTATGAATCAAAAATATTAATCTGAATCATTACTTTTAAAACTATCTACATTAGCAGGTTTTTCTTCTTTATAATGCCTATATTCTGGCTTAAGTTCCCACATATTTCTATGTGGATTTTTTAGATTGTAATTACACACTTCATTTAATATTTCTTTCAGGTACACCTAAAAATAAAAAATGCCTAAAAAAACTATTTTTACAAAATCATAAAAGAAAAAATATTTAACTTACCACAGGTTGTCTTGTTATTTTGACAAGATCTTTAATGTTGTAATACTGATGTTTTTCAAAAGCTGCAAATAACATATCCAACACAACATCTTTGTCATCTCTCATTTTTTTACCTTCAGCCTTCTTTTTCTCAGCATACTCAATCTTGAGGATAAAAAAATTTATGGAATTTTACTATTTTATACGCTTAATAAGAATATTGTACTACTGGGCGATACTGATTAAAGTCTCAATTGAAACATGCTTATCACCAACATTCCAAATTTTCATTCTATTTAATATTAAATAAATTTTTAAGTTAACACAATATTCAATCTAGAGGCACTTCCTGTGCTTTTCGAAATATTTTTGTCAGACCTTATTTAATATTTATATTAATAACACAATTTATTTAACACAATCCATACTATATTTTTTAGCAAACTGTAGAACTACCTATAGATCTTTTTTGTCCTTTATATAAATAATATTTGTCTAATTAAAAAAGAATAATAGATTCATAGGTATGGTTCGAGGTTTAATAACATGTGCCAATCAATGGAACAACTAAATTTTTTTTTATAAATCTTGTTTTAAACCATTTTTGCAATACAAAAATCTTAAATCATATTTAAAAACAAACTAAAATAAAAAGTACTTACATTATGTTTATGATCAGAAACAGGCTTGAAGTTTTGAACTGCCCTTTGTAATTGTTGTACTTGTCTTACAGGAATTGAAGCCTTCTTAATACTTTCAAGTTTTAACTTCATGTACGTATTATCAGCTGTAAATAAAAAATTGGTTATCAATTTGAGATTCAGAACAGAAATCAATTTAAGTATTCATAATTGAATTTGATATGAAATTATACCATCAGGTCGACATTCAAGCTTTTGAACAATTTTTCCTTCCATATACAATCTTTCCGTTTCTGGAACGATTGCATCAGAACTAATGGGTGCTGAGAAATTACATTTTAAAAGACAATAAATTGAGAAATAATGATTCATTAAAAAAAAAAAAGAAGTACTTACCAGCTAGATGAGAAAAAACACCCAATGTTTGATGTATAACTGTAGTAACATCCAGTTTATGTTGTTTTGGAATATCTTGTTCTCCAGGTTCTTTAAGAGCCAAAACAGCTTCTGAGAGTTTTAACGTAACTTCTGCTTTTTGTTTTAAATGTCTAATATAAATACAATTACAACATAACCATTGTATTTAAATTTATATATTAAAATAAAAACTAAAAAGATTTAAAGTTCTAAGGTACATATGAACTACTTCTAACTCATTCTTTACCAAATAATATTAAATTTTAAATTACCTATTTTACTAATATATAGTTAATGTTTACAGAACTTAAAAATTTTCCCTTTCAAGGATAGGAAAAGGTCAAAGAACAGTGCTTCTAATTATTTATACTCACAAGTTATAAAATCCTTTTAAGGATACAAAAAAATTCAAATTTTACGATTCTCTTTGACCTTTTTGTAGCTAGGCGAGACAGAATTTCTAATATTCTCGAAACATTGGTTATGTTTTAATAAATCTTTTGAGTTGGTATTTGCTTATATCTAAGTACTTTGAAAAATTGCCAACGAGTGAAAAAATGCCAAACTTACTTTGTTATCCTAAGTTTTGCAACTTCAATATTACCGGGGGCTTTTTCCCATTTGCTGGCTATATACTTTGGTACTTTGACAAGCCAAACTCCTCGATCTACATTAGATAACTCCAGATCTTTTTCTGGATGAACTGAGGAACTGGATGACATTTTTATTGTCTTTATTTTAATACTTTTTCCACTCTAAAGTATGGTCGAACCTGTCGAAACCACTAACCACTATACTTATTTGTTATTTAGCCCCGAATATTTTCTCACCGTGCGGTGAAATCTGCAAGTTCTGCGTGTAGTAAGCTAGTAGGGCACTTGACAATGAAATCAATATAGTTACCACATCAACCACGTGTTAAATAAGATCTTTTTCGAGTTTAGGGAAGTGCATTATTTGCTGATAGTGATTCTATACTTACGACGTAAAAGCAGATAATTTTTTTAGGTTATTTTTAAAAATATAGTTCTAAGTGTTTGTAATTAAAAAAAACTTTTGGTTTATATAAGTACCTACACTCTAAACCCCAAAGTAGAAAAATTGACGCAAAAAAGTAGGAATTGACAGATTCCTACTTTAGCAAAGTAGGAATTGTGAGATTCCTACTTTAGAGCAGTAGAAAAAGTCATCCCGATACGTGAAAAGTAGAAATATTAATATTTCTACTTTAGTAAAGTAGGAATTGAGAGATTCTTACTTTAGAGCAGTAGAAAAAGTCATCCCGATACGTGAAATGTAGAAATATTAATATTTCTACTTTAGTAAAGTAGAAAGTGCGATATTCCTACTTTAGTAAAGTATAAAATATAATGCCGGTATATGAAAAGTAGAAATAATAATATTTCTACTTTTGAAAAGTAAGTATATATGGTCCTAATACACTGAAAAAAACTTAATTATTGATTCTAATATGTATGTCTGTGATAAAATAATCAATAATATCCTAACCTACAAAAATACCTTCTAAAAATAAAATATGGTTTATATTTATAATAAAAATCTTTATTAAATTTTTTTACAACCAACTCTTAGAAATATATGCATAAATAGCTTCTTTTTTAATTATTAGTTTTGAGATGCTTTAAAATCTTTGAAAACTTCTCACTCGTTACTTGTAATTTTCAAAATTTCACAGATCCTTTTTTCTGAAACTAAGGAAGGTAAAAGAGCTTAATTATAGTATTTTGAAAATGCTTATTGCTGCACAATATCATGGTATTGTTTTCAATAACCTTTGTATGGATTTTTACCGATGAAAAATTTTAGTGATTGATCAATGAGGACTGCCAATACTAAAATTCTGTATATGTAGGGATATAAGGTAAAAGTACCAATGGCTGAACATGTACTATTAACTGGACAAAATGCATGTTTATATTTTAAATAAGCTTTAGAGAAGGTTTAAAATAATATTATTGTGAATATTCATAATTTCGAATTATGTTTTGTTATATAAAAATTTGAAACCCATATAGATTTAAATTTAATATGCAAAAAAAGCCTTTGAAATATCGCAGTCGCACGGACTTGAGCTGTCCATGTATTTCTTAAGGAAATCATTAAGAATCGAGTGCTCTATTGTTAAGGCTATAATAATTGATCTATTAAGTTTTTTACGAAAAAAATTATACGTACGGAATCTTAAATAAATTATTTTATTTTATTGTATGTAAAATTAAGGATTAATTATTGCTTTTAATTAAAAAATGAGGTGTCTATATG
>UELV01103298.1:0-14501 GCA_900490015.1 Megastigmus stigmatizans
AAAAATTGCAAAAACGTTAGAAAAACAAATTTATAACGTTTTATCTACATTGTAATAACGTTTTAATGACGTAATATTTTGGCAAAGGGCGGACATATCTTACGTTGCTATAACGTTTATATAACGTTATTAAATCATAAAGTTCTAACGTTACAAAGTTTTTCATCCAACGTTATAATGACGTTATAAAAACGTTTTGTGCTATTAGGGATATACTATGTCCATTGTGCATTTTAAGCCTAAAACTTGATTTATTAGGCTGTTATATATAGTTCATATTAAAAATATCGTACTTTTAAAAAAGAAATTCTTCTTTCATATATTTTATGTAGCTGCATCTGTGACGTATTTTAAAAAATCGATTGTTTTTTCGTCATTTAATATTTTTACAAAATTGTTCAGCCATGATAAACGTGATAATTCATTTCTCTACTGTAGTTCCATTTTTATGAACTAGTCAACAATATGCAATAAAACATGACGGATGCCATAGCCTAATCTATTGCCTAATGTAGGTATAGCCTCATCAAGCCGAAGGCGAGGGAACATAAGCGTGGCGTTGGGAGACTAGAGTGAAGTTAGAGTGTAAGTATATGTAGAGTAAACCGACCAGTGCATGACCACCAATGAATGACCGATAGAAAAAAAAATCGAAGTCAAAATGTTTATAATAATTATAAATACTGTTTATTTACATTCTTCAATAATTAATATTTTATGTACTTATTGCTAAAAATCTAAAAATAATTACAATCTCTGCAATAATTATTAGTTTTATTAAAGGCCTTAGCGTAAAACCTTACAATAAAGAAATTTTTAGTAATCCGTCGAATAAGAATACTATCGGAAAGTGTATAATTTCGCTAAATTACTTATTATTTTAGTTAAAAAATATTATTGTATCCATTCTAAATAACTATTATTAATTAAAATCCACTTTAAATGCATAAAAACTCCGTAAATTTGTAATTATTTGTAATATATTCACGGTCATTTATTGGCCTCTATTCTATAGTCAAATACTGGGCGGGCTGGTTCTCATGGAATACCAGTGAAATATTGAATGACTCGCGCTTTAGTCGGTAAGTAGTGCAATTGTAGATTATATTTTGCGATATGCAAAAGAAAAAGCTTGCTGTTAATGTAAGTGATAAAATAGTACATTTCGACACGGGGGCGGAAGAGGATTATTTCACTCACGAAAATTCGAGTGAGGGAAAAATTCTCTTACGCCCTGGTCTCGAACCGTATTTTTCATTACGAGAGCCGTAAAGTCGCATCAAACATGCGATTTTGAGGTTAGAGTGACGAAAATGTTATTAAAAACAAAACAAAGCAAAAGCTGAAACAAAAAAGAGCCTATCAACGATTTCAGTATTCTAAAGTTGCTTTAAAAGAGGCTATAGAAATGGTGAAAAGTAAAACAACGAGTGTAAACAAAGCTTCGGAGCAGTATTATATTCCTAAAGGGACTTAAGTAAATAAACTGCAAAATAGCGCGTGTACTGTACAAAAAATGGGCCCTGCAACTGTGTTAACGAAAGAGGAGGAAGTGAGAATTGTTCAGTGGATTGGACATAAATCTCGCATTGGATGTTCAATACATCCTAACCTTGTAAAGGAAGCCATAAAAAATGTTTTGGATCAAACACCTTGTACTAATCCTTTCAAAAATAATTTACCAGGAGAAAAGTGGTTTAAATTATTTCTTAAAAGGCATCCTGAAATATCCTTGAAGAATACCAAAGTTTTGTCTAAAAGTAGAGCTTCTGTAACTGAAGAAAATATAAGAGGCCAGTTCAGAGAATTAAAAGGTTACTTGTGAAGATATTACAAGCAATAATTTTGCACCAGAAAGTAATGTGGCATTTTGTACAAGTGGTTCAAGTTTTCACATTTCTAATAATATGGTAGATCCTTTTGATATAGCTGCACTGGATGAGTTTTATATAGAAAGTTCATTTATAAATGATGAGGTACCTTTAATGTACACTGGATTACCAGATTCAAATGCCCCTTCTGTACAGACTATTGAGGTACTTGTTGTTGGTAAGTATATTTTCATATTATAAAATTATCTAATTACCACTCGAACGAGTCATATCTATTTACATAATAAGTTGTAATTATTTCTTTACAGAAAGCAATGGTACAACTGGCACCGACAATGTATTGCTTGATACGGATGTAGCTATTCCTATTTGCGCAGTCCCTTCGAATAATGTTGATCTTCATAGTTCAGCTGGGAAAAATTCTACTATTCATTATGGATAAAATTCTTAAAGTGGTTATAATAGGTATGTAAAGTTTTGTATTTAAAAATTAAGTTATGTGTTTTGGGCAAAAGATTAATATAACAACTTTTACAGATGATTCAAACAGAAATAATAACGTATCCAAGAACGAATTATCTAGTTGCAATGAACCTCCTCGTTTAAAAACAAGCAATTCAGAATGTTTATTACAAGAAACTCCTAACACTCAATCGGATCAAGAAAAAGTTGTGATTCGCGATAGTGCTACTCTAGATGACACTATTACTCAAGAAAAAGTTATGACACCAGATGAATTAGACAATATTTGGAAATAAGAACTACATTTTCCCGAAATAAAAACATCCAAAAGAAAAACTAAAACTGCAAAACCAAAAATATATGCTATTTCTTCTGAAGCATGGAAAAAACAGCAAGATGAAAAAACGAAAAGCGAAGAACATATTTGAAAGGCAAGTTAAAAAGAAAATCGAACAAGAGGAAGATGAGATTATAAGAAAATAAAAAATAAAAATTAAGTTACTAGAAGGAACAAAGAAGAAAGAAATTCAGGATAAAGTACATTTGCTTTTAAAAAGGAAAGCTGAATCACTGAATTGAAACGATGTTCCTAGTCTTGTAGTTCCCAAAAAAAGAAAAGCTATGAAAAGCATTACGAATAATATTGAAAATAATATATTACCTCAACAAAGTGATATTAACAATTAGTATTATTAATTAACCTAATTACATAAGTATTTATTTATTATTTATTTATTACATTATTTTTCAAAAGAAAGATCATTACTTATAAGATAAAAGTGATAAAAAAATATATTATAAGTATAGCTAGATTTAAAAACAATGTGATAATTTAAAAAGTTTAAAAAAATGTAATTATTTAATTATAAAGTTGATGAAATATTTAAAATTGTATTCATAAATTATTTAAAAATATGTTGATAAATACATTAGTTATTGAATAAAATTTTGACTAATCTAACTTTTTCTTAAATTTAAATCTATTTATTAAATTATTTTATTATGCAAAATATTTATTTTAAGATTTAAAATCGGATCAGTCATTCACTGGCATTCATCTGGTCATTCAATGGGTAGAGGTGGTCAATTACTGGGCCTAAACTTGTTTTACCATTTTAGACAATTTTATAAATTATTTGGCCAATATTAAATAAAAAATGCAAAAAATATTTGAAGAAAATATAATTATAAAGTCAATAAAAAAGGTACGTTGTAATTACTTTTAAAATAATCTAATTTTTTTACGCAAATACTGACGAATTCCACATATCGGTCATACACTGGTCTAGTTACCGTAGCACTTTTTTCCTTTTTTGGCGGTGAAAAAATATGTACTTTAAGCTGGGATGTGTTAAAAAAATCTATAAGGATAATATGTGCTATAGTCGGAAAGATTCTAATCTTACCGATTTTTTCATTTAATGAAATATATAAAGATGGAGATTAGTTTTTGAAAAAAACTAGCTGTTAGCACCTCGGTCACGATGTAAACATTACGTGATTCCAGTTTTATGAAATTCTATCCACAATTCACAGATTTTTTTCGTCGAAAATTTCGGAGATAAAAATTAGGAACGAAATTTTCGATGCCAAAAATCTCTGCGAATTTCCCTGGGGGAAATTATTTTTTATAAAAAGTGATAAATTTTGCTAAAAAGTGTTACTACTTGTTATCCAAAATTAATAAAAATGATTTTTTTTTTATTTAACATTATCAATAACTAACACTATTATATAATTGTAAAAATTGAAAAACTGCTTGTATCGTTCGCAATAATTTAAAATGGTGACGGCTTTTATTGATCCCAGCGAACTTATTTTTCAGCGATAAAATATATTTATTCGCAACGTTTCGGGAGTTTTTTTAACTGTACTTACTCCTCTCTTCAGGCTATAAATTTTTTTTAAAAAATTACAACTAGACAAAACAAACTTTTTTTTAAATAAATATAAAAATATAAATCGCACCTATGCTGAATTTAAAAAATAATTTTTTTTTACATCATCGTCAATTGTTCTACTGTAAGAGTCCGATGTAAATGTCACTTAATAAATGAAGCTTATCTGAAAATTTGTAAATTCAACGGTTATGAAAAAAAAAAAAAAAAGACGGAGAATTTTTTTTTAGTTTTATAATCGAAATAAAAAAATGCAACTCACAAAGTTATCAAATATAAAAACTTTTAGCATCCTTTAGGGAATCCAAAGGATGCTCCCGTGAGCCCTGTAATCGACATAGATCACTATGCGATACGAGACTCAGGAAGATACTGAAAATTCAAATAAGTATCGACGGAACAAAGGCTAATGAACTATTATATAATAATATAAATTATTATAGGTGAAAGGTTAGATTGATCATCATAAAACGTAATTATAAGCAAAAATTAAAATCATTTATTTTTGCGACTTTTCGAGAATGTATAACTTATATCCTCCTCTTCAGGCTAAACACAATATTACACTTATTAATTATACATGATAAATATTTTACAACAAAGTAACCGATGAGAACGTACCTCATAAGACTTATATATATAATACTAATACGTTAATTTAGTACATTTGATAAACCGTCAATCTTAAAACGCTGTAACTCACGAAAACGCTGTAAAGTGCAATAAAAAACGAAAAATTAAAAAGGACCAAAAGTAAAAATTATAAATTGTTAAAAATTATAAATCGGAAATTTTTAAAACGCGAAAAACTCACTTTCACTTTTTTCCTCCGCTATTCTCGCTCATAATTAATGAGAGTTGTCTGTTTAACTATTATAGCACCTATATAGGTGCGGTCAATCGCGAGGAAATTAATATACTAAGTCATCTATATAATAATTGCGGGAGAATTTTCTGAAACCATGAAAATTATATGAAAAGTGGGAGAAAATCAAATAATGATGAGACGAAAGCTGAGTCCGTACTAGACGTTTAATCACCAGAGCAGTATACGTGCGGAAGAAGTGGCACAGCCGCGAAGCTAACAGGCGTTAAATATTTCTTTTTTGTAAAATATTTATCATGTATAATTAATAAGTGTAATATTGTGTTTAGCCTGAAGAGGAGGGTATAAGTTATATAATACATCCTACTTTTTTGTGAAATTTATATAATCGTTGTAATAGAGATTTTCTCGTGGTCAAGAATCATTTTATGGCAAGTTTTAGTTCATCCGATTTGTTTGAACTACTAAGATTGCTGAATAAGCTATCGTTGTGACACTTACAGGAGTAATAATAAGCTACATTTTATTACGGTTTATTTTAAAACACCTATTCTACGTTCATTTTGATGTTTGAAATGTGTACTTTTATTCCAAACAGTCTCACATTTTGTTTTAGTTAAAAATGAATTTATATTTCTTCATTCTATTTTATTCAAAAACTTAAATAAATACAACATTATCACTGACGATGTAAATTAACAGATTTCAGATTTTCGAGAATGAGTAAATCTTCATTGTTTTCAAACTACAAAGAATTTGCTCAGAAAGTATATAAAATGTTTTATTAGAAATTTTATGATCTATATAGTATATAAACTATGTAAGTTTCGTTTGATTAAAAAATAATGTTTAAATGATATAATAACTGTGATCCTCCATAATCACGAATAAATTAACCCGATTAATCTATATCGGATGAAGGCAACGTTATCTTGTCGAGGTTCTTTCACGGGCCACCGCTGCTAATTTAGCCGATCGGTTTAGGGACATTTCAACTATTTCTAGCTCATGTTTACTGGAGCGCAACTTCATAAGTTCATACATACACCTGTGATCTCAACACACACACACACACACATAGCATGATAGCACGCATCTACACACACACATATATAGTATATAAACTTTCGTCAAAATATTTACCGCTGCTCTGTTCAAGTTTCCGCCTTTGAACTCGCCTACTTTCGAGCGGGAGCGACGCAGTTTGCTCCGTGCGATGGCTTGGAGGGAGTGAGTGAAACTATCGAAGCGCGCTATACGTATGCTTGATTTTTCAATATATGAAGTAAAAATAATCATGCGCAGCTTTTCTATTCTTAGGTATTATTATAAAAATTAATTTTATGTGGAATTCTTTTGTACCAATACGGTACTGGTTACTGTTCTCTAATTATTTACTATGTCTGTGGTATATTTTATCGAGTAATAAAAATTTTTTATAGCACTGCGTGGCATAAATCCGCAAACCCGTGTCGTAAGTAGCCCTTTCTACGCTACGCTTGGGCGCTAACTTCACGGTGCCATAAAGGGCTACTTACGCCACAGATAGGCGTGACAGCGGATTTACGCTAGTTAGTGCTATAAAATATTCTACGATAATCGTGTCGTAAGCAGCCCTTCAAAGTACGTAGTTTAGCGTAATTCACACCATGCCGTAAAGTGCCACTTACCGCACTTGGATCGTAATATACTATAACTTCTGCAACCTTTTGTTAACGTCGTAAAAGTGGTTTTCACTAGTTTTCTACATTAATTATTAAAAATATTACAGGACACAGCAACCGGGGCAAACACCCTATATATAAACAGTTATTTATCTAATTAATCGATAATAAATAAATTATTTATATCATACCATACAAATTTTTCTATATCTTTGATGGAAATAAATTCTTGCTTGCAAAAACATCGAAGATTTATTTGCTTTTTTTTCATCTACTAAGTGCAGTTTAGATTAAAAACAAGGATTTGAGCTTGAAATGTTAAGATAGTAAGTTGAGATAGATTGAAAAGTAGAAAGAAATACTTCCGTTTAGAATGTTGTTATAGATTTCTACAGTGTTGACGTTATTTTGGCGTACTTATGCATTCGTGTATGCCGCCCGCTGTAGTTGCCCGCTGATTAGCTCACATTTTACAAGCTTTTAACAATTAATAACTCGGAAACTACTTGTCAGATCGAAAAACGAGAAAGATACGTGGTTCTTAGAATTTCGCGTACTATCGAATGGTGTATAGCCAATGCGACAGGATTGATTCATCCTGTATATCATCCTCCGAAAATGCTTTTGGAGCCTCTACAACTAAATTAGCAACATCAGTCTTTGTTGCTCATTCCTTATCCTCCAATGCTTTCTTCAAAGCTTTTAACTCACTTCGCATTTTTTCGTATTCCAAACAAAAATTTATAAACTTATAAAAAAAAATTGTACTTAAATACTACGTTTAAATATATGACTGTCAAAAAGAAGTCAGTTTTATAAAAATAAAATAATATTTTTATTTAAAATTTTTTTGAAAATTGTCATGTAATAAATTTGCACTAACTTTTTTCCAATATGGAATAACAGCATGATATCCATCATTAGTAAGCTTGATAATTTTCTTAACGATTTCTTTAGATTCTGCAGAATTCTTAACAGTTTCAACACTGCATCTTATCTTATTCAAATAGTTCCGCTACAATTCTGCCTTTTTGAGAGCTTTCGAAGTTTCAGTTGTGAATTGTTCAGTCTTTTTATCTTGCTCTGCAGTCATTGCACCTTAAAAATTAGAAATTGCCAGTTATTTGTTAATAAATGGCTTAGATATTTACTCTAAGAATGAATTAGAATTAAGTAAATAGTAATGTTTTGAAAAACCGAAATATATTATTTTATATTGAATTATTTGTATTTTATAAATGTGAATGATGGTTACAAGAATTGTATTTTTTTTTAAAGCTAACAATCAAGGCGCGCGGTAGCGCGCCGCTGGCAAGTATGAGTCAATGCAGACGAAGCCTAAGGCGGCGCGCCGCGCTCCATACTTTGAAATGGTACTTTTTAACCTACAATTTTTTTTTTCTTTATAAAGTAAAAGTAAATCTTTATATCGCGGACTAAAAATTTAATTATAATTTATAATACCTCTATTAGTAAAATCGAATCTTAATCTATCTGGAGCAACCAATGATCCTTTTTGGTCAGCATCTGTACCCAGAACATTTCTCAAAGCATGGTTGTGGGCATGTGTAGCAGTATGATTGCTCATTATGAGTCTACGTCTCGACGTGTCAACATTTAAATATAATTTATCACCTTTCTTCAAAGTTCCTCCACCATCCACCTCTAACTTGCACATTTTTAACGCGGATTTCAGTACTTTAAAAACAAAATTATTTTTTTTTATTCTTCCCCTTTTTTTCAAACGGATTAAAATGTGATATCCATTACTTCATCATCAATTTTAACTAAGAAACCTTCATCATAAGTTTGCCATCCTTGCTCTGCATAAAAATTGGTTTGATCTAATAATACTCCAATTTGATCACCGGAGACTACTTCATCGACAAATTTTTTATTCTTACACAAGGCAACCACAGACCAACCCAAGGAGGAAAAGAATATTTTGCGTAATCCTCAGATGAATTCACTTTATAATTGTATTTTGGAGAATCATAAGTGGTTTTAATGCCATTCTTTTGTAATTCTGTAATGGCATGTACATCTAAATGAATTTAATCGTTTACACCACCAGCCTTACCTTGAGATGCAATCTAAAAAAAAACAAATTTTTAATTAAATCTATTCAAATCTTCATCTATTACAAAATAATAATATATTATAATACTTACAATTGCTAGCCTCTTAGCTTCCTTATACCCAGCTACATCAATAGTAAGTCCTTTTTCTTCTGCCATAAGTTGAGTTAAATCTACAGGAAATCCATATGTATCATATAATCGCCATGCTGTCACCAGGCACAACTTGTGTCGATTCAAGTATTGCTACAGTTTTGTAAAGTAAATTACGTTCCCTAGTCAAAGTTTTCAAAAATTCTGTTTCTTCTTCATTAATTATATCTATTATTGATTGTGGATTTCTTTTAACTTCTGGGAAAATATCACCTATAAATTTTTTAATTAATATTAAATAGTTAATTAAATTCATGACATACTTAGTTATATTACAAATTATTAATGCTTACGAAGGAGTTCCACAACAACATTGACAAGTGTTGCAAAAAAACCAGGTTGTGCATTTAATTTTTCAGTAACATATCGTATTGCTCGTCTTAAAGTTCTCCTTATTACGTACCTGTAATTGAATAAATTATAATTTATTTGATACAAAAAATAAATAAAATTATTTTAAGCTCTATGATAATATCTTATTTGCAATAATATTTTAGTTATAAGAGCTTTTAATAATCAAAATATTTATTAATTTATTTATTTATTTAATAATACACAGGCTATCTATTCAAATGAAAACAAGAATCGAACGGCTAATTGTACCCATACAAGAACAAAAAAAAACAAATTTGACAATATGACATGTATACTAACGAATGAATTAATAAAACATTTCTAAGCTTTTATTAATAATTTTGAAAATACTCATAATTCCAGAAAAAGAAAAATTCATTTTATTTATTAACTTTATAGCAATAATATCATAATTATATATTACTTTCACAGTTAACAATCTCTGTTAGTTGTTAGAATTCATCAATACTTCCAGCCTCCTTTATGGCTAATACATCAATTTACATGAGTTGCAGTGAATCTTAAAAAATATAAAACATCTCCTTGTTTGTATTTATATAAAAATTTCCTTTAGATAGAAATATCTCTATCTCTATAACTATTAATTAATATATCTTCTTTAATTGATGAACCTCATCAAGACACAGCATACTCGTCTGCTTTCTTTTTCTTTTCTCGCATTTTACATATAATATATATTTTAAGCTCTGAGATGTCGAACGATCACGAAAGCAGACCTCGCAGCACGCTCCACATTCAACAGGTGGGTCTTGCACTGTCTTGCAGTCTGATACTAATGCTATAGTTCGTGTATAGAGTTTGCCTATACAGAAACTATACTAAAGGACTGAAAACACTTTTCCCGAAATGATCTGGCCGAGTCGAAAATTGACAATGCTGGCATTATCGAACGACATATGCTGCAGACGTATACTTTTTTTTTAAATAGAAAGCTTATTAAAAAACCTTCAGTTTAATGTACATACAAGCTACAATTACTTATTCAATAGATAAAATAAGTAAGGTACAAAATTCGCTTAGGTTAGAAAACCCCAATTTTGATGCATATATTAGTATAGTCGTCGATGCCGCCGTGGGCCGCATACTTGCGCGCCTTGATTTTATTCAATAGTTATTGTTAATAATAATTAAAACAAATAATTCAACTATACATATACAATTTCAGTAATGTAAAGAAGACCTGTTAACTATATATAATTAGATTACAAAATTAATGCAGTTGAAAAACGATTTTGTGAGCTTGTAAAATTTATTCTTTAACATAAAGAAATTACGGCATATGACATTACGAATATTTGTAGTGTAAAAAGTCATATCGTAAATTTTCCTGCGACCGCGATATAATTCGAAATAAAAATAGAAAAATAACATACGATAATCTATAAAATACAAGAGACGATTGATATACAATACCTGCTTATAATAGAAGAACATGATAAAAAGAAAATGCTTTTGTATATCTTTGTTTTATATGTTCTTTATTTTATTTTATATTCAAACTATTATACAATCACCTCTTTGGTTTTGTTTAAAAAATAGTGTTTCCAGAAATGAAATAAAGAATTCCATTACATGAAGAAAAATAGATATTATTGCAATTTTTAAAATAGCTTCTTTTTAATTACTGCATTGCTTTTCTTTATTTATAAAAATGCTTGTTTATATCAGTACCTATTAATTTAAGTACTACATTAAATTCATAAATACTGACATATAATAACAAATGCGCTACTTCAATCTTCACTATAAATTTAAAACAAACATGCGGTATAAGCACATATAATTCATAACAATTTTTCTACTCTTCTTTTTTTTTATTAAAATAAGTATATATTTATCTCATGAATCAACATTTAATATAGACTCTTATAATGAACGTCAAAAACGATTCACGCAAGCGATGAAAAATGAAAGTAGAAATCCTATAATTTCACTCTTTAACGCTTGACGATAAAATTAATTAATTAAAAGGACAAAAGGGACTTTTTAATAAACTGTTGCTAGGTATAAATAGATTTATATATAAAAAAGTTCATCGATAACACGTAAACCACCTCTTCGCTACCCTATAAATAAACTCTTGCGTATTCTTCAATCGCTACGACTATGAATGCACTTCACGCCTCATAGTATTTTTCATTACGTTCGCCAAAGCATATGTGTGTAGGTGCCATAGCTTAATGTGTGCAGTGAATTTATGCGGAAAAATTTTTCTGAAAAATCTACATGTTTCCCGTGTGTAGTTATTGAATTCGAATGTATTTTGAAAATATTGACTTGGTAATATTTTAAGGAGGTTGTCGAATCATGTAGATTTTATGTAACCCTTTCCGTGTATTGATTGGACGAACGCGGCTTTCGTTGCTTCGCCACTATAAATTTTCGAGTTATTTATATGTATACCAACTTTTAATATTTATCGATTAAAAAGAATAAATAAAAAAATAGTCTTAGAGATACTTTTCGCGAGTTGGCAAAGGAAAAGAGAGAGAGAGAGAGAGAGAGAGAGAGAGAGAGAGAGAGAGAGAGAGAGGAAAAAACGTTTTCACCATTGTCTCGGGATGTATATTCTTGAATTTTCTTTCTAAATTAAGATAGCAGTCGGCTAAAAATGTGCGGCTGAAGTCGCTTTTAAAGAAACGAATGTCGCGTCCGTGGCCAACGACAAATCCCCGAGCTTTTTAAACGTTCGTACGTGTGCTTGCGTGTCCGCGCCTCCCATTCGCTTACCTCTCCAGGTGTTTTTTCCCCGCTGCTATTCACATAGGCGCCGCAGAGCGTCTATTTCTGGAGGAGCTTCCGAAAATATAGATCGGGAGTCTCCTCTGGCTATCCGTTGGGCCACCGCCGATGCGCGCGGGTATCTGGAAGTATTGGCTATTTTCGACCGATCGCGCCCACACCGAAAGAACCGCGCTCGCGACGCGCTTATACCCGTTGCTCTGACTTCTTCTCCTCTTCGTACATATTATTTTCTTTTTTTTGTACTTTTCTCTTTTGACGATTTTTTTTATTTCTCTTCTCTCTCTCTCCCTCTCTCTAAAGTCACCCGGGGCTTTTTACGATCTGGTTTTCTTGAATATCAAGACGGCAATGGATTACTTTTGTCGCACGACAGTAAGGCGTTATTGCACGAGAAAGAACAGCGATAGTAGTGGCGGTTTTTTTTTTTTTTTCATGATTTTTAATTTCGTATGCTCTCCGACTTCTTTCTCGTTTTTGTATGCCAAAAGCTTCTCTCTTTGCTTTTCTGATATCTTAAAAATAAACTCACGATACGTGCCGTTTATTTTCATTTTTTTTTATATTTCGTTTTATCGCTTTGAAAATCTCTCCGCGGTCGTTACACCAAAGTATTTGCTTTTATATTCGTGCTTTTGATCACTGCGACGCGGAGTTTCAAAAACGATTGGTATTTATAGTAGAAGCGCGGCAAAAAAAATAGAGCACGAAAAAACGGAAAGAAACGAGAAACTGGAGTAGAATTTGTCACAAGGTCAGACGCGACGAATGCCAGGGAAAATATTCGGTCGTACCGCGTACGAATATAGTCCAAACGTGTACGATCGCACGAATCGTACGCGAATTCAATCGAGATCCATGGGATATTAATTGAACGTTGATACCGTGTGTCTGACATTGTTTTTTTCATTGAATTTCTTACGCCTAAATTTAAATGGAGATTTCGGTGAAGCTTCGGACGGTGTAATATCTTCACGAAGATACTAGATCAATGTTCTGTAGGAAGCTGATGGCAATGGTGTAAGTTGGGTCGACTCGTGGAGCTTCATTTCTTTGGCATGCATGTTCCCTTTCCCGTGCTACGTGCGTCAATCCTGAAAACATTTTTATTAAATTGTGTTCGACATCATTCAGTCTCGAATTGAATGTCCTACTAATTTTAACATACACGTTGGTATATTTCTTAATTGAAAATTTGTGTACGACTTCATTTAGGCTCGAATTGAATGTCCTACTAATTTCAACATACAAGTTTGAATGTTTTTTAATTGAAAATTTATCAAATATAAAATTCATAGATAGCTAAAGATGTCCTAAGAACTTTTATCAGACAATAAATGTAATGTAATTTATGTATTAAAGAGCTTTGTTTCTAATAAATTTATTTAAATACCTAATTCAATAGTTTTTTTTAATTAATTTTATAGTATATTGGTCTGTCATTAAAAAATGAGTTCCTCTATTATTCCTTTAAAATCTGTATTGGCAAATGAATTTACAAACGAGTTAAGAAGATTCAAAGATGCATTTATTATGGCATAGGTATCTCTTTGCTTCAACTATAATCTAAATTTAAGGTGACGTTTACCGTCCAAATGTCAAAATGCATACTTTAAGCGAGTATATCTCTTTTCATGAAAATATAATATTGGCAGTGACGGATAAATCCTAATTTGATTCAAAAATGTTTTTTATTGAAATTAATACTCTCAGTTTGTAGGAAGAAATATGATAGCCAAAATCTTAAAGCAAATCTTATAAAGTTTGACTCACCATGATAATAGTGTCCTTCTCTTTAGAAAATACCCGAGTAAAGCAGGTAAAGAGAAATAAGTAGTAGCAGCAGGATGAAGTACGTCGTCAGAATATTTTGTGTCTCATGATTCGGTATAGGAATTTTCAGCGAACTCCTTCGCTTCTGTGATGCTGTGCCCGTCATACCTTCATTAAAAAAAGGACAATTTCTATTACTTATATTCTTTGGGTTTACTTTTGAATTCAGCAGATTTAAACACACTCGTGAATCGATATTAAACTTTTAAATTGAAACATAGTTAAAGTACCGCTTGACAGTATTAATAAACGACTCAGGTTATTTGAATAGCCTATCGGATAAAAAATGCAGCATCGACAAAAAAAGCTCAAAAAAAGCAAAAGAAACTAGATTTCCGCGCGTAAAAAATAGGCGATCACGTGCAATAGAAGTATAACAAAAATCGAAGGCTACGAGAAAAAGCGCGGCGTAACCCACCGGTAGCGTTGTCTATCGCCGTGTGCGTCGAAACGAGCGCTTAATCGGCCGTATCTGAACTGGCAGCTATCGGGGAGGAAAAAAGGATGAGCGCTCGACGTTGCGGCTTGCGGCTCGTCGGAGACTGGAGGCGCGCGTCGACTCAACTCACCTACTGACCGTCAGGCGCGCTCCTCGCGTCAGGAGTCGACGTTGTAAGCGCTGTGGCAGAGCTCCTCCA
>UELV01103359.1:0-12938 GCA_900490015.1 Megastigmus stigmatizans
ATAAGCAGGTTGTTACATATATATAGAACTGCCTTCAGTTAAATTTTTGTAGAATTAAAAGTTGTCAGGAGCGAATATGGTCTGTTTGAAAATGCGAAAAATCACAGTTTTTGTAAAAATGACCATTTTCAAAAGATTGTATCTCAGAACTCATTTAATGAAATTGAATTTAGCAAGCAGAGTTTTAAAGGTAATAAAAGGACCTATCAAATGCATGTTGCTAAAAGTGTTTAAGTCTACTGGTTCAATTTTGATAATTGTTTGAAAATGGCCAAATTTTCGAAATATACGTTGCGTTTTATCAGTCCCGAAAAATGGGCATTAATATTTGGAGTTTTAAAAATTTTTGTGTGAAAACTAGACGCCAAAACTAAGAAAACGAGACCTGCTACATTGAAATCGGATTATATCGTTTCGAATTACGGTCTTTTGAAAATCGGCTAAAAGTGGCCATTTTTGGGCCCTAAAAGGGCTCGTTCTCGGGCCCGTAGGCATCTAAAGGGCTAAGAATTGGTGGGAGTTCTTATTTTGGGTACCAAAACAACATACTAAAATTTAAAGAGAATCTGTGAACTCCTCCCACAAAAGTGACCGGAAAGTTAAAATATTACTCATATATATACAAAACTAAATTGAAAGTTAAGACGAATAATGTCTGCGATTTAAATAAATAAAAATATATAAAAGATATATAATTGAAAGAAAGTATATTACAAATGATTCAAAGGAAATACAAAGGAAAAGTAAATGAAGTGAAATTATAAGTGTGTGAAGTAAATGAAAAATAAATATATAATCTACAGAAGATGTATAATTTGAAAGTGCGCGAAATAAAATAATTTTTTAAAGTACCTAAACAATTGAAAATTTCTCTTGAAAATTAAAAAAGTGAATAATATATATTATGAAAATATATTGAGTATGATTATTGTAAAGCTGTAGAAAACTACAGTACACTAAAGATTAAAATGAAGCGCGTATGAATGAAACATATATTTGAAGTTTGAAATCATTATAAATTGCGTGAAAACAAATAATCCGTTTTGCTAAAAATAAACGAAAAACGTACCTAAAATAAATCGGAAAAAAATTCAAATTGTGAATCTAAAAAAGGAAGCATAAAATATCACTCGAAACTGAGAAAAAGGAAATGTAATAAAATCTTATTTAAATAAGATATGCCAAGATTTCTTAAGGAAACTTGAAGAGAAAAATGTAACAAACAAAATTTAAACAGAAACAAATAAATAACAAAAAGAAAATATTATTGAAATAAAAGAATAAATTCTAACGAACAAATTGAATTATTCTTGGAAACTTCTTTATTTTCGCAAAAATATCACAAAAATTATCTGTGAATAATTAAACATTACATGTCAAGTTATTTTAAATATTGAAAACTGAAGAATAATTAAAAGCAATTTAAATCACGCATGTAAGAGAACAAAACTCAGAAGAAGTGAGAAAGAGAAATAAACAATACCAATAAATAGATTAACAATAAACAAATAATTATTAATAACAACATAAATTAATAATAAACAATAATAAACAATTAATAATAAATAATTATAAACAATTAATAATAAACAAATAATTAACAATAATAAATAATTATAAATAAACAAATTCAAAATTTTTTTTTTATGCGAAACCTATGATAAACAAATTAAACGTATTGCCAGTTAGATGGAATAGAAATTAAACGTATTACCTACTGTAGGTTTATTTTAAATTATTAGTATAGATCACTAGCGTGCGGAAAGATCGTAATTAATTGCGAATTCTCGATCTAAAGGATTTTTATATTATTTTTATAATAAGAGAAACATTGGCAAGACTCTAAAATCTGTGAGTTCAAAGTGTTATCTACGTCGACACTGAACTCAAGTGAGTAAACCACGCTGTTTTCTTTGTTTTAATAAGAAAAAAAAACCTCTAAAACCATTTCGTTTTGTTTAATATTTTCTAGTGCCTGACGAAAATCAAACTCTTAAGAATAGGAAAGGCAGAGTTTCGAAAAAACAAAGAGATATGTTGCGAAATCACATGAAAGCGATCTACAAATGCGAGGGAAAGGAATTCTTACCCATCGAACAGTACCGTTCGTTACTGTTGGAACAAAACCCGGCATATCCCCTGAATGAAAAGAATTTCAGGACACTAACATTGAATAAGAAAATAAAGACGTTCAGGCAGAGAATTTGCATCAACTGCTTAAAACTCGCTTGTCCCGGCTGTACACAAGAGCCTGCTCTATCACCATTAGAGCTACCTAAGTAAAATACTGCGTTAGGTGTAGCGAGAGACCTATATGGGTTGCTTGGAATGTTCCAAAATTAATAATTTTCCTGTCGAGGAATATTCGCCGACAAGTCCAGGATTGCACTAAAACATTTTCTTTTCTTCGTTAATAAATAAATATACGTAAAGTTAAACGCATAACTGTGAAAATATTATATTGTGATTTATATTTTATAAAAAGCGTGTATTATGAATTGTAAGAAATTCCTTGTATAAAAAAGGGAAAACAGCTAATTATTAAAATTGAACTTATTTAAATTAATTCCCGGAGTACTTTTCTTAAAAAAATAATAATAAAAAATATAAAAACCCAAAAAAATAATACAAAAGACCTCAACTCCCTTTCCCCCTAAATTCGAAAATTTTAATCACCTGTTTATTAATCTCATTCTATTTACTTTAAAATTATTTACTTTTCCTTTTGATAAATTTTACGATTATAATAATAATCTATAATAATAATCATAGCAGTTATATAGTAACCAACTTAATTGTAAAAAAATAATAATAACAATTTTTTTTTATGTCGCTAAAAAAAAGAGATCTCCTCTATACTAAATGATCTCTTTCCTGGACGCGAACGTTAATGAAAATTATTTTAATATCCAATTACACAGCTTATGGGATCGAATAAATTCCATTGAAGCCAAGCTAAAAGGGGCTGATCTCGGCATTTCAAATCTAGCGAAAAACGGACAATTAGTAGAAGCTTGTATACTCCGTCAAGAGGAGATAAACGCAGCGCAAACTAATCTAGAGGGAGCGTTTAGAAAACAGCAGAAACTAAGGATCGTCCTAGGAGAACACATAAGCCAAACCAGGAAAAGCCAGCATAAAACTAACACTAGACTTTACAGTTTGGAAAGACAGATCGAGGACATAATTTGCCAATTCGGCAAATTATCAATCAGCAACTAATAATAAAATAAATATACGGAAATTTTTTTTCCCTGTGACATATATATGAATCAAGGACGAATTACTCGTAAACAAGCGGGAGGTAACGTGGAGTTGCAAAACAAAATCGACGCATTCGATCCTTTTGCGCGAAGACCCAGAATATCACAAGAAGAACATTTACAAGCAGCATTAGAATTAGAACTGCCTGCTTCTACCTGCAGCTCGATAAACGAAAAAGGTAGTACCGAAGAACTTGATACAACAGTGATACAGTTAGATAATATCATCAACATGGCACAATCAGCATTACCGAAAAACCAAACGGTTTCACTCAAAGATGCACTCAGGGTAATCCCTGAGTTCGATGGATTTAATATTCCATTAAGCCAATTCATTCGAGGCTGCAATGAGGCCAAAGAAATGATCAGCGCCGAAGCTGAAATCAACTTGGCAAAATTATTAAAAACTAAACTCAGCGGCGAAGCACTAGAAACCTGCTACAGTGAGAAATTCACTAGAATAGACCAGATTAAGAATTGCCTTGAGGAAGTATATGCCCCCACAAAAACAGTGCATGAACTATTCGGCGAACTCGGCAGTGTTTTTCAACGCGACAACGAGAGCGTCATCTATTTCGCGAATAGAATTCGCGAATTCGGTAGAAGCATCCTCGAAGCCCAAAAGACAGCTACTGGAGCAGATGTCGAAGCAGTATTTAGAACAAATACTGACAACAGCGTAGCTGAGTGCTTCAAACGAGGCTTACATCCCGATATCGAGGCAAGGCTGGATACTGACGTATCTAATGCAGAAGTAATAAGGGAGGCCGTTAAGATCGAAAGGAAACTAAACGCCCAACTCACACTGCGTGGGGTGAAACCCGAAAATAAACCAAAACGAAGCATCTACTCATGTCTGATTTGCAGGGAAGATGGACACGAGACTGTAAATTGCAGGACGAAAGCAAAAGCAATTTATGAATTTTTCCATAAGCCTGGGCATACGGTCGACCAATGTTTCTTGAAAGGAAAAAGTAGCGTAACGTGTCAAATATGCAACAAACCAGGGCACGTTGCAAAGCAATGCTACATAGTAGCCACGTGCCAAGTATGCAATAGAACTGGACACACAGCTACCAAATGTAACGAAACAAATAACGGAAATAGATCAATGGCCTGTCAAGTGTGTGGAAGACCAGGCCATATCGCGAAGCAATGCTACCAGGTAGTGGGACAAGCTCAACAAAGGAGAAATCCTCAAATAGAGGCACGCGCGCAGTTGACCTGTCAATTGTGCGGGCGCACGGGTCACATTGCAGATACCTGTCGTGGTAAGCAGTACGCTAACACGCCTACCTGCGACCGTTGCAAGCTAAAAGGGCATCGAACGGAGGATTGTCGCAGAGTAAATCCCTCTAAGCCACAGGCTACGGGAAACGGTTGGGGTTCCACGCAGGCGAGCGCTGCAAAAGGAACCAGCGAAATGAAGACGCGCTCGGCAAATACCATACAGACGGATGACCAAGTAAGTTGATCTCTTTTATATCGATCAAGCTCATACAAAACCAGGAACCAATTACGCTAATGTTAGACACTGGGTCAGAGGCCAATTTACTTAGGATCGGCTTTCTGCCCAATCAAGAATGCATAGATAAAAGTAAGGCCTACATCATAAAAGGGATAGGAACAAGTCCTATACCCACAATAGGCACCGCAGCCCTTAAAATCGCCGGTATTAAGGCTGAGTTTTTAATAGTCCCGAATAATTTCCCAATACCTTTTGGAGGAATCATAGAAACGGAATCCTTTTTAACAGGCAAATCAAATACTGAATTCGCTAATAAAAGATTAGAAATAAATGGACATATCGTGAAAATAAAACAAAATAACAATCCGCGATTCAATGTAATAAGCGGCAGAATAAATAATGTTCAATTAGAGAAAATAAAAAAATATTTACCAACTATAAGAGTAACAAACCCACCTACGGAAACGAGAGAAGAATTTTTAGTAGATTCTGGATCAGAGGCCAATCTGATTAAGCAGTATTTATTGCCTTCGGCATGCAAAATCGATTCATCCAAAAAGGTCCATTTAAAGGGAATTGGATCAGATTTAATACCGATTTTGGGCTCTGTTGAGATTAAACTTCTTGGAACTATTGCTATATTCCAAGTAGTGTCCGAAAGTTTGGACATGACAAATGGAGGGATACTCGGAGCCGATTATTTCGAACAGACCGGAGCTATAATCGATTTCGAAAATCAGGAATTTATTGTTAACGGTTTTAAAACCTCATTGAGATTTGAGCAATTAACAAACGAAAACTCTGACGAATTTAAGCCCTGCTCGAATCTCCTCGCAACAAAACAGGAGGCATGTACAGCACCTCCCGATGATGTCGACTCTATAGTACCTCATGCTCCCCGCGGAACGAGAGAGCAAAACCACAGAGAGGCTCATCCGGAGATATTAGCTTCAGACCTCGATTGGCCGAATTTTGAAGAGTCACCAAGCCTAGGAACGAAACAGCAATTTCTAGTATCGCAAATCGATACTTTCACTGAATTAAACATCGAAACAGATGAGGACGTACAATTAAACATAGGAAATTAGGAAAATCCAATTCAACCTAGCAAAGCATGTCCCATCTACAACATAGAGTCAAAAAACATTGAAGAATATCTACGCCTTGATCATTTAGATCCAACAAAGAAAGAATACGTGTTAAAACTCGTTAATGCAAATAGGAACAGCTGCTATTTACCTGGAGACGATTTACAAGGCACAAATGCCGTGGCGCACAGGATTATTACTACGGACGAAGAACCCATTAACACTAGACAGTATAAAATCCCGCACGCGCTTAAGAACGAAATAAATAAGCAAGCCGATGACTCACTAGAAGCAGGTATAATTAAACCGTCTAATTCACCATTTAATACACCAGTTTGGATAGTACCAAAAAAGGCTGACTCTCTAGGAAGACCTAGATGGCGTATGGTTTTAGATTTTCGTGCATTAAATGAAAAAACTATAAGTGATGCTTACCCTCTACCGAACATCACAGAAATATTTGATCAGGTAGGAGGAGCTAAGTATTATACAGTTTTGGATATAGCTTCCGGGTTTCATCAGATCAAAATGGATCCCCGAGATGCCCACAAAACTGTATTTAGCTTACCCTTTGGACACGTATTCATGACAATGCCATTTGGTCTAAAGAACGCACCCAGCACGTTCCAAAGACTCATGGATAATACGCTCAGAGGATTACAAGGCCAGATTTTGTTTGTGTATCTAGACGACATAGTCATATACGCAAACTCACTTGAAGAGCACGACAAGATATTCAAATTATTAATCGATCGATTAGCAGCAGCAAATTTGAAGTTACAAGTCGACAAATGCGAATTTCTTCCCAGAGAGGTGAACTATCTTGGTCATACGCTTAGCGCAAGCGGATTGAAGCCAGATCCAAAACAGTCGAAGCCATAAAGAATTTTCCTCGTCTAGCTGCGCCAAAAATGTCAGGCAATTTCTCAGATTAGCGGGACATTATCGGCGTTTTATAAAAGATTTTGCTCGCATTTCTAAACCTCTAACAAAACTCCTGCAGAAAGAGACATCTTTTGAGTGGAAAAAAGAGGAGAAAGAAGCGTTCGAAACTCTAAAAAATGTGTTATGCTCAACCCCACTGCTATAGTTTCCTGATTTGACTAAATCCTTCAATATCACAACAGATGCATCAGGATATGCAGTAGGTGGAGTGCTTTCTCAAGGAGTCATAGGAAAAGACCTTCCAATAGCATACACATCAAGAGTGTTGCGGGGTGGAGAGATAAATTATGAGGTATACGAGAAAGAAGCACTCGCAATCGTACACAGCGTAGAGGCTTTTCGCTCATATGTTTACGGTAAACAGATCACAATTGTGACTGATCACCAACCGTTATTATGGTTTAAAACAGCAGACTTGAACACTCGCATATAAAAATGGTGATTTAAGCTGTCAGAATACGAATATACCATTCAGTATAAACCAGGGAGACTCAAAGCAAATGGCGATGCATTATCTCGAAACCCTGTCGGCAATATCCCAGTCAATGTAGTGACGAGAGGACAACTTAAAAATAACAATAAGAAAGACAGAACTCAAATTTTGCAAAAATCCACCGGAAAAACTACCCCTAAACGCCGAACAAGCACGAAAAGCAAAATGGAACCGGATAAACAAGATCAAACCAAAGAACCGCATAAACGTTCCGGAAATGACAAATCAAATATTAACTATTACGAAAGCGATATTGAATCAGAGCTCGAAGAGATGGCAAAGCCGGTTGCCCTACCATCCACCTATAAAAATAAAACATCAATAGTAAAATCGACTGTTGATTCTGAAGAAGATAGTTCAGACGAAGAACTCAGCGAGACTGAATCAACGAAGTCAATACAAGCAAGAATAACTAGCCCCTATGGAGGATTTCAGATAATAGAAACAAAGGAATATTTGCAACATCGCTCAAATAACGTTATATACTTTGTAACGACTGAGGGAAATCCTTGTGATGAAGGTGCAAGAAAGATGATTGAATTCAACAAAATAAAAGCAACAGAGCCCATGAGTGTAGGAGAAGTGAGAGAAATTAAGAGGAAAAACGATAAGCATTTCTTTCCGCTTTGTATTCGTGGCAATGAGCCCGAATCTCTGTCGCGAATGAAACAAAATATTTACGATACTCTTATTGTATTAAGAGAAATCTTACCGAAACTAAATCAAACAGAATTTAGTATCGCCAAAGGCGAGAAAATTGAAAACCTAGATTGGACAGAAGTAAGAAACGTCATCGGATTAGTATTTAAAAATACGCATATTAAAATTATAGTATGTACTGACACTTTAAAATATGTTTCGCCAGAAAAACGAGATGAAATTTTCTATGAATTACATAAATCGCCAATTGGTGGACATAAAGGAGTCTCGAAGACATATCATCGTATCAGACAAACCTATTATTGGGAATGCCTAGAATGTCCATTAAAAAAGCTAGTCCGACTCAAAACCAAGCAACCCATGGTTATTACAGATACTCCAGGTACAGGTAAAAAGGTAATGAATACGTACTGACTTTTCAGGATCAGTTATCAAAATTTTGCTTGGCAGTACCTTTAGCCAATATCCTAGCGACGACCATTGCCGACGCTTTTATAAAAAGGTTTATTTGCGTATTCGGCGCGCCTAGACTTATTTTAACCGACCAAGGTTCAAATTTTTTAAGTAGTCTTGTAAGTAGAATTGCTAAACGATTTAGAATTAAGAAATTGCGCACGATTGCTTTCCATCCTCAGTCCAATGGTTCCCTAGAACGATCTCACCATTCACTCGAAAAGTTCCTCAAGCAATACACCGATTGCGATAATGAATGGGACGAATGGATTAACATAGCTACGTTAAATTATAACAGTTGAGTGCAAGAAAGCACGAAGCATACCCCATATGAAATAGTTTTTGTACTTATAAAAACTATGTAATAGATTTAGTTACTAGACTAAATGGAATTCAAAAATTAGCATACGATAATTTAGTCTCATCCAAACATAAATCAAAAAAATATTATGATAGATCCGCCAATCCTAAAAATTTTAAAATAGGAAACTATGTATTTTTACTATCAGGACCTAAGCCTGGTAAATTCGGAAATCATTACTCTGGACCACATAGGATTTTAGAATTAATCAATAGAAATAACATTCGCATACAAATTAAAAAGGGAAATAAAATCGTTCATGCCAATAGATTGAGAATTTCGCACTTAAACAAAGAAGTTAAAGACGTAAAGAAACAAAAAAAAACCCTCTTGACGAAACTTAATAATCTATCTGTAAATAAGTAACTACATATAAAATGTAAATATATATAAAATTACAATAATTATCACTAGTTTAATAACAAGAAGGTTACAGTAAAATTTATAATAACGATAAACAAAAAATATATATTGTAATAAGACAATAATAATCGTAACAGAAAAAATATATTGAAAAAAAAGGGGGAAAAAAATCACTTTGAAAGGCAATATCACAAAAAAAAGCACACGTAATAATACCTGTTTGATTTCAGAAAAAAATGCTTTACATATTCTACCAGCTCCTTTTAGCTACAACAGCATGGGGATTGATCGGGTATGATTGCGGATCGCGGTCATTAAATGTAACGACCATCTCACCCAGACATAGGTGAATGTAAAATTTCCGAAAATAAAATTTCCGAAACAAGGCAGTATTATTACAAGTTGCTAAATACACAGACGCTGTTGTCTCACAATATAAAGTAGTAATCCATCGAACTGTGTACAAATGTGAAATGTTTTCCCACATATCGCTAGTTTCTAATGGAACGGCCGAATATGTACATGAAACAAGTCGCGAAGCTTGCGAGGCTGCTAATATCTACGGTATTTTTAGTTTAAGCAAACATGTTATCAGCGGACTTAGGAATAACGAAACGTCTACGCGGACAGCGACACTAGCCGGTAGCGTAGATATTGATGGAAAATGCACCGGAGAAGGTTACTCAGATCCGTACGGATCTTGGGATTCCGTCGTAGTTCAAACAGTAGTAAAAATATCTTTGATAAAATATGTAGCTAGAGTAGAGCTTGACAATAATAAAATCCATTTAAATTCTGGAATCGTATGTGCACTGACGGCTGGTAGTTGTTTAGACAATGAAGGAGGGTATACATATTGGGAACCCGTGCCCTCCGATATCTGTAAATTCCATAACTACGCAATCTTGTATGAAGGATATGTTACCAAACTTATAGAAACAGACTTAGCATCGTCCCAAACTGTATACACTCTTTCTACGCAAGGAACGACCTTCACATTAACATCAAAAGCAAGAGATAGCGTTTGCGGATTTGTAATAACTAGAATTGAACACCCGAAATTAATAATTTTTGGAAAAGGACACATCCTTAAGGAAAATCACGTGCAATGCACCACTGCCATTGTACTTTTTAGTAGACGGAGAATTGTACACCATAATGCCACGACCCATTACAGACAAGATTCCTAACACCATCCAGCCAATGTCAAAACCCACATGGAAATATACAAGTCCTGCCAACCTAGCAACCAGCGGAATCTATACAGAAAAGGATTTGGAAGACCTAAAAGAAAGAACTATGTTTCCAGTCGAAAAACAATCTCTGCTGAACGACGAGAACTACACGGACATCATATGTCAGAAGGCGAGAGAATAATTTTGAAGCTCCTAAATGAGGAAACAGTAGCTCAAATATCCCACTCAGCATGGAATAAAATATGGGGAAAATTTATGACGTTCGGCACAGCAAGTGCTGGAGTCATTGCAATTTTCACTCTGATTCATCTAGCCAAATTGCTACTTAACATCACAATCAGAGGCTATACACAATATTTGGATGGTCATTCCACCTGTTAGAAGCATTATTTGGCTCCATATCACAGCTTTTGTTACACCCAAATCAACAACGAGTACCCACGGAAGATATGGAGATGGGTATGCATATGGAAACACCCGACGATTCAAACACGAAACCAGAAACCTCTTCCAAGAAAGGACCTTTTCCTCTACAGGACGTGTAAACAACATGATCGATGGATAGATTATTCTTGCTGCGTTGTCTAAGGCTGCGTTTGTTGGTGTGTTTATTTTCACACCAAGCAACAGTTTAACGTTGGGGGTGTAACGTCTGTCGTACGTTCACATATATTTTTTCAAAAATAACCAGTCCTGACAACCCATAAGTCCCGAACACCAAAAGCGCCACGGCCAATTTCGGAATGAAGAGAATGTATCGATCCGTGGATAACCGAGATCTTTTTCTATTTTACCTACAAACCCAAAACACTTAAACAGTTACCCTGGCATAACGCGAACACCGACCGTGCTCGATTTTTTTTCCTTTAAAAATATTATCCGTCCCAAGAAAATCTGTCCTCAAAAGTACTTGAGTGAAGCATTTGAGTTGTTACTGCATCGTAAATAGTAAATAGAGACAAAGACCCTTTTTTTTTTTAGATAGGACTAATCCCCTCGGTGGCGAATGCGCTCCGCGACTCGAAGCACGGAAAACCCCGCACTTATCCTAAACAGATGTGCGGGCCATAAAAATCATTCCAAGAAGATACTTCAAAACAAGTCTGGAAAAATTCAACCAAGCAGATGTGTTCGACACTATTTTCAAACTGAAATGCGTAGTTTTGAAAATAATTATTTCCTACATATGTATATTATTACAACAAAATTTAGAATTATTTTAGTTTTAATACAACAAAAAATGATGCGTCAGTGAAATAACTGCGGATCTGCGTAAAATATCGTACATATTAATATTACAAATTCATTTAGAATGCCTACTTATGCCCATTTATTTAAACTTATGAAGAGCTCAACATTATTTAAATCAGCAATCATTCACTTATTTACATTTTCCGGATTTAGATTTTTTTACTGCTGATTTTCTTTCAATCGTTTTTCTTTTATTTTATTCTTTAGATGTATCAGACTCAGTTTATAAATGTTATTTCCATTTCTATATTAAATGTTGCGCTAGATCTTCAAATATTTCTATTTCAACACCGAATTAAGATAAACATTTCCTGTTGTATTATGTATATATGTGTGTGTGCGCGCGCGCGCGCGTGTGTGTTGTGTGTGTGTGTGTTGTGTGTGTGTGTGTGTGTGTGTGTGTGTGTGTGTTTGTAATAAAATAGAGTTTTAGAATACAGCAATGCAAAACCAAAGTAACAATAATATAACAGATGATACCCATAGTATAATATATTTAGCCATTGAGAATAAGTCCATGAAATCTACATCAATTATTATCAGAGAATAAATAAGTTCTTAATGTACTGATTATACTTTAACTAGATTGTATTTCACTAATTTAAATTGTATTCTATTTTTTATGTTCTAACACATGATTATATTATTAATTATTCTATATATGTATCTACAATTTAATTCAATAAATAATATATTTCATTTTTATACACTTAAGTTAAATAAGCATATCTCTTAGCATATTGTAACGTCGTGCGCGCCTCGAGGAAAAATTTTTAACTTTGTCGCATGATAAGTTACCATGCGCATTTCCTTTTTCTTTTTGGGTAAGATCACGGATCAATATCGACGGAACGCACCCATGGTAAAACAGGACACTTCATTCCCCTAGATCATATCTAGTTATACCCGAACTTGAGTGTGTGTTCAAGTTGGTGTTACACCATTAGTGCAGCGAGTTTTATATTGCTACAAATAATACGAACCTTTTTTTTTGTGTCAATAAATTTAGGGTATGTAAGAATGATTAGACAGACAAGCACGTGAATAATAGTGAGAAGGTTTCCTTAAGTGTTTCCCGGTATTTATCCCTTGAACTTATATGCTACGCTAGGAGTTTAGATATACAAGGATCTATACCGTATTTTTTTATGCCTTTACGACGAGCGTATTTTTCCTCTTTTCATTTTAGTATCTTAAGTAAACCGAAACCCGGCCGGCCGCGATCCTCTTGTAAAACGATAAAAGAATATATACAAATGTCCAATTGTGCATCGGGGCGAAGCGAGCTAGGAGCGACAAACATATGTAAGAGATTACCGAGGGCCACACGATATCTACGATAAACAGATGTATGAAAAACCCAAGGCAAGCCCCGCACGTGCAAACCATAAACACGA
>UELV01103441.1:0-18979 GCA_900490015.1 Megastigmus stigmatizans
CTCTTACGCACATTACATAAAGAAATAATACATGAAGTAATAACGTCAGTTCTAAACTAAAGTATTTAATTTACTATTGAAACTTTGAAATAAAGATGCTTTTAGAATATTTATAAATCTGTTCCGTGTTTATTTTGGATGTTATTTATAATTATTCTAGTACAAGAGCATTTATTACAATTACACAAAACTGTGTTTTCGGGAATATAATTATAATCGGTATAAAAAAGATATAAAAGAATGTTTATAATAGAATCGCTGTCGAGTTTTAACAATTATTAACGGAAAGTTTTAAAGTCTAAAGTCACATATAGATTTGGATACTTCTAAAGAATAAATGAAAGAAAAACAATTGAAAGAATATCAGCAGGTAAATAAAAATCTAAATACGGGAAATGTAAATGATTGAATGATGGCTGATTTAAATAATGTTGAGCTCTTCATAAGTTTAAATAAATGAGTATAAGTAGGCATTCTAAATGATTATTTAGATGAATTTGTAACATTAATGAGTACGATATTTTACGCAGATCTGTAGTAATTTCACTGCCGCATCATTTTTTGTTGTATTAAAACTAAAATAATTCTAAATTTTGTTATAATAATATACATATGCAGAAAATAATTATTTTCAAAACCACGCATTTTAGTTTGAAAATAATGTCGAACGCATTTGCTTATTTCAAATTTCCCAGGCTTCATTTGAATGTATTTTCTTGGAACGATTTTTATGGCCCACACATCTGTTTAGGATAAGCGCGGTGTTTTTCCGTGCTTCGAGTCGCGGAGCGCATTCGACACCGAGGGGATTAATCCTATCTTAAAAAAGGGTCTTTGTTTCTGTTTACTCTCGATGCAGTAAACAACTCAAATGCTTCACTCAAGTGCTGTTTGAGGACAGATTTTCTTGGGACGGATAATATTTTAAAGGAAAAAATGTCGAGCACGGTCGGTGTTCGCGTTATGCCAGGGTAACTGTTGAAGTATTCTGGGTTTGTAGGTAAAATAGAAAAAGATCTCGGTTATCCACGGATCGATACATTCTCTTCATTCCGAAATTGGTTGTGGCGTTTTTAATGTTTGGAACTTATGGGATTGTCAGGACTGATTGTTTTTAAATATAGGAGAACGTACCACGGACGTTACAACCACTATCCAATTTTCTTTATTTATTTTAAAATTTCGATTCTATTTCCACATTGCACACACTTTTACACCTGTCAGACATCCTTGACGTGAATTTCAAGTTGATTACTAATTATTTTGAAAAATTAAAAAAGGTCGATTTTAGACGGTTTTTTGCGTTTTGCGCAATCATTGTAGGCCTTTTTGACAAAAAAAACGCACCATTTTGGTTTTCTCTCTTATAATAATCTTCTAAGATATAAGCAAATCTGTTTCTTTCTTTGCTTTTGCGAATTTTTCCTGAAAGATGTACACCTCTGATATGCCAATTTTCACTTATAATTCAATCCTTTACATGCGTATATTTTTTTTCCTTAGGATTAATTTTTTCCCCAAACAAGTCTTTTTCAGTTTAAGTCGACTGGCCTATATAGTAAAAATTCAAGATGTATTTTTTGGTGGTACAATTGGTTTTTGCCTTGTTAGGTAGCGATATATGAAAATAACTTGCAATGTATGTAAATTATTATATGCTTATCTGAATTCAGTTACGAAAAAGTGATTTTAGACTGCGTACAATTAAATTAAGTCTAACCAATAAATCAATAAGTTAAAAGTTTCTCCAACACTCGATAGTCAAGTGAATAAGAATTTTAATCATTAAAAACTGGCACTAAAAATATAATTTTGAAAATTGAAAAAATCGTATCAATAAAATTTGATATACAGTATAGTAAAATCTGTTATGTAGTATACCAAAATTTAATTATTTGAAATTTTACTATGCTGTATACTAAAATTTAATAAAATATGAGTTTGTCTCCCCGTTAATATACGGTATAGTAATTTTTGATAAAATTATTGCAATTTTTACTTATAATTTCTCTCCGTGTAGTGCCACCGGTCGAAATTATAAAAATGAATTAATCATTATGAAAAGTTATACATATTAGTATTTATATAGCTGTTGCGTTTTTTCATTTTTTCATTTTTTGAATTGCTTATAACTCATAAATTAGTCGATTTATTTTCAAATTTTCTTGTTCTTATAAAACAAAATATATTTAATCACATTAGATTGTATTTTCATTATTTTATTAATGTTTAAAAATTATTTTGTAACAATTTATTCTGTTTAAGGAAACTGTTTGGGATCGGGAAAATAAATAAAGAGCCGAGTTTTACTCCAAAAAAATATAAATGATAATTTATTGTATTCCTAAAAAGTATGAGGTGGGAGAGATGACTACTCGCGAGGCGATCCGCGAAGAGACTGACTGCCAAGGTACAGGGCGGCAATAGCCACGCGCTTTTCCAGAAAACACGCGATATAAGAGAAGCGTGGATTGGCTCGTGGAAATCGAACGTTAACTAAAGTGTAACTGTACAAATGTTTATGTGTAAGTGTGTGTATTCTGAATATTCGGTTCGCCTCGTATTTTACAATATAAAATAAAAAGCGATAAATCAAACGCGTAACAATGATTTATTTTCACAATGTAGACGTAGCTCTACTTTGTGAAAATAATGATTTTAAATTTCCAGAAAATTAATCTAGGGTAGCTTCTTCTTCAGTTGAATTCGCGTCTGGAATCTTGATGAGTTTGGTGATTGGACGGCGCAAAGTCGTGGTGGCTGTACGAACTGTTGCAACTCGCACAAAGCCGTCAGTGCCGAGGAAGACTTCAATGACGCGAGCAAGCGGTTAGCGCGCCAAGGCCGTGGTCTCATGTCGAATGAAGACTATGATGTTGATCTTGATGGGCGGATGGGTACCCTGCCACTTGGTGCGCTTCTGCAGTTGCTGCAGATACTCGGACAACCAGCAGTCCTAAGAACTCTACATAATCGGCGGCACGCGACGCCATTGTTGCAATGGTGCCAATTTCTCGTCGGTGATCCAAGGTTCTGTAATGAGAAAGGACAATTCGCCAATTAAAAAATGACCAATTAGAATTGAGACACACCTCCACCTGACAGAACAGCAACACATCTGGAAATTCCTCGAAAGTTAAAAAGGTTTCACCCACTACTCACTTGAGGTGATAAGTGTGGGTTGTAATGCCTCGAAGTTCCGATAAGACTGAGACTACGTTCGGACCTAGCAGTGCATGAGGCATAACGCAGCATCAACGCCGACAGAATTAGTCCCTTGATCGCTAAAGAGTTTGAGACATAGTCCTCGACATAAGACAAAGTATCTGAAAGCTGAAATAAAATCTTCTGAATTATAGCTCGACAGGACTTCCAAATATACGGCCTTTGTGCTCATGCAGATGAATATTACAAAGTAACCTTTGTTCGATTTGAACCCACGATGACGGGAAGTGTGTAACCGATACGGACCAGTGTAATTAACGCATTGAGAAAAAGACGAATTGGTCTCTCGCGTTCAGATCGCCCATCAGTTGATGGATTTTGAGAGCATTGAATCGATTGCATGAAATGCAATTTCGAATACATGCTTTGACCTTAAGCTTTCCCTTGATCACCCAGAACATACTTCTAACGAGCACTAAGGTAAGTGGTCCGCCGTCGTGCAGCGAAAGATGGTGACATTTTCTTACGTCTAGATCTGTGAGCGTACTCGAAGACGAGATATTTTTCATCGTCGTTCAACAAACAATACTTTAAACGACCACTTACCCTGCGCAATCCACCTCTGAGTTGAGGGTATAGACTCCGCAAGTGATGTCCTTATGGGCAACTCAAGCTTTTCACGCAAAATTTTAATTTCTTTGCGGAAATGAGCTCTCTGAGTTACATAACCCCTGAAGGGCTTGACGCACTTCCGAACCAGTTATGTCTCGATCTTCAGTAGTGGGAAAATCCTTAATAATTATTGCAATTTTATCAAGAAGTGATAAATTTTTTAGGCATTTTCGAACAAAGCGCTTAACGTAAACTACAATCCGTACAAGTTTGCTTAAGGATCAATACTCATCAATCAATGGCCAAATTACATCGACAGTTTCGACTTTAGAAATCCCTCATACACTGGACTCGATACTAACTATCGGAGGGTCCGATATTTCCTCGATAGAGCCTTCCCGTTTGAGAGCTTAGACCGTGGTAAGATCGTTCGTGCACGACCATTCGGTATTAGAAATTCTCAGCCATTTGGGCCCTTGCCACCACGACTCGATGGCTTCTAAGTCCTCCGCAATACAACCGCGTGATACTAAATCAGCAGGATTATCTTTCGAGTTGATGTGGTGCCAGTAAGCTTCTGGAAGAGTGATAGCGATATCTGTACACCTATTAGTGATGAATATGGGCCATTTGCCTGGAATCTCTCGAAGCCAGAACAAAACGTCTTTGGAGTCGGACCACAGATGAACTTTAGCCGAACAGAGTTAAAGAGTGCCGATGAAGTGGCGTGCTAGCTTGGTCATGAATTGCACAGCGCATAACTAAACGAGGGATCGAGAACGTCTTCACTGGTGCAACTTTGGTTTTCGCATCTAGCAGACAAACCTGCGATCGATCGTTGAAATCTCTCAAGTATACAACGCCCGCATAATCGAGTTAGAACGCATCGACGGAACCGTGGAATTCAAAAGTACAAGTTAGAGATTGAACACTGATCCATCGAGGGATGCGTATTTTCGTGATAGCCTCCAAAGAGGTGTAGCAATCTTGCCAATACTCAACGTGTTTATTGGGCAGTTCCTTATCCTACTCTTTGGTTAAGATCCATAGAGACTGCATAAACATTTTTAGAGGGACGATAGTTGGATGGATCCAGTTGAGAGGATCGAATAACTTGGCAATTTTCGAAAGCACAGTTCTTTTAGTGTTAAGTTAAGGCAGTATTCTACTTCGGAACTTTCAAAGAATCAATTTTTTTTACATTTTTCGAAAGTGTATGTATGTAAGAATAGCATACTAAAATTTCAAGACGTTCCGAGCAGTCCAACCAAACCCTGAATCCGATTCAGAAGTCAAATTAACTGAAACACCGGCAAAATTTTGAATAAATCGCGAAAAAATTGCGGCAAATAGCGAAAAATCGTGAATAATCGAGAAAAATCATGTTAGCAAGCAGAAGAAAATTCATAAATTTTTTTTTCTAACCATGATCAAGTGTGTTTTTTATGTAATTTTCGTGCAGAGAATCAGAATCTGACGCCTATTTAGCCAAATACTCTCAAAATTTTTAGTAAATCGCAAAAAATTGGAAAAAATAGTGAAAAATCGTGAAAAATCGAGAAAAACCACGTTAGCCAGCGCAAGCAAATTCGGAATGATTTTTTTCTGAACAAATAGGTGCCTGCCTGCGTCATTTAGTAATCAAGTCATTCATGTTTTCGTGACGTCCACTCTTGGGCGCCCCTAATAAGCGTGTGAGTCCACCTACCTTTAGAATATGCGTCCCATTCATCTTGCCACTCTCGCAGTAAGGCTGCGCGGGCTTCGCTTTTGATATCCAGCCTGATATGAGGCCTCTCCCAAGTGTTGGCTCTTTCCGTAGTAGCGGGTAGCCATATCGGGGCTACTCCTGCGAGCAACAAGGTAGTACCCAGTGATATGGTTCGATATCCGCTAATGACTCGAAGTGCTATCCGTCGCTGCACCGGAGCCATATTCTTGAAGACTACACTGTTGTGCACATGCGCGTCCCACAGATGGTCTAGCACCGACGGCGAATGGTGCAGATTGAGAAGTGCTGGGGGTTATCGTTTCTGCTACCTAGACCTGCTTTGACGCATTTCCGTCTTTTTTCCTCCTCTTGGTAGTCTCATTTGGTGTATACGACTGAATCTTCCTCTTATTTGGTGTCTCGTCACGGCGGTTTGCATTTAAGGTCTGCAGGTTCCGTGTGCTGGCTAAACATCTCATGTAGGACAAGATCTTTTATAAGTCCTTCTTCACACACTTGTGAATATTACGGGCCGGTGTCGGTGTCACCACTACGCTTACCTTATCTAAGTTCTCCTGGATTTTTTCCAATATTCCTTCCTCGATTCTCTCTGCTGCCTGGACTTTGTTTCAGACATCGAGCATTCTCCTGGTTCCATCTCCGTCACCGTGTATGTTGTTGCTTGCGGTACCCGGCCGGTGTGTTTGGCCATCCGCAGTAACTAACCGACTGGCGAAGTCTATCAGGCCTACGTTTGCTACGCTTTGTTAAATGCTGTTCTCGCTAGATGATGTAGCGGTGTATGCTCAAATAGTATAAGGCTCAAAAATATGAGCCCAAACAATTATAAAGCTAGAAAAATTATAAGGCCCAAAAATGTAGGACACAAAAAATATAAAGCTAGAAAAGTTGTAAGGCCCAAATAATGTAGGACCCAAAAATTGTAAGGCCCAAACAATATAAGGCCCAGAAAATGCAGGACCCAAAAATATATAAGGTCCAATAATTATAAGTCCCACTTTTTAGGGATTCGGTTTAGGTGCCACTTTTTTTCGGCAGAGCCGAAAACGATTCTCCCTTTAATGTATATAAGATTGGTAAGCGTAGTTAGACTTAATATTTCAAGTTCTTCTAACGTCATTTCTGAAAATCAGGGGCTGGTGCAAAATCATAATATATTACTTTATAAAAGATATGTGGATGATTACATACTTATATTACATAAAGACCAAATTGACGCAACACTCCAAATTTTTAATAGTTTTTATGTCACACTAAAATTCACAGTGCAAAATGAAGAAAACGGATGTTTAAACTTTTTAGATCTACTATTAATACGAAATAACTTTCATACTATTATTACAAATTACAGTTAGAAAACCTACGGCGTCTAGCCGATTCATAAATTTTTGCTCACACCATCCACAAGCACAAAAAATTGCAATAATTTATAATCTGGTAGACAATGCAATTTTTTTATCCAATAGCAAACTCCATAAAGATGATATTAGTTTAGTTAAAAATTTTCTCAAATTGAATGACTATTTCGAATGTTTTATTGAAAAATATATTTACAAAAGGATTAATAAAACTTTAAACTTTAATAATACCATAGTGCTTATAAATAGTAGAGATATCTTTAATAGACCTAGAATAGTTTTACCTTTCATCAAAAAACTCACAGATAATCTTTACAACATTTTATGCAAGAATAACTATATTAGCATCAATTGTAACATTAATTGTTTTAATAAATTTATAAAACTTGGCAAAGATGGGCTGAATAAATTAGAAATATCTAATGTAGTTTATAAAATTGATTGTTTCGATTTTGATTCAACATACATTGGAACAAGTAAAAGAAAGCTTGGAGTGCGTGTTAAAGAGCATAAGAGAGATGTAGAGAATGTGAATGAAAGATCGGCATTAGTGGCATACGTTTATGAAACGGAACATAAAATCAACTTTGACAATGGAAGTATTTTGGATACTGAGAGAAATTGGAAAAAAAGATACTTTTCGGAAACGCTTAATATTTCATTCCACAATAACACTCTTAACCGTATCCAGGATACTTTATACTTGCACAGAAGGAAATCCTAAAGTTGATTAAAAGATTTTTAAAATAATTAATTTTTTATGTTTTTTGACAAGTGGAGATAAAATAAAGGAAAAAAAATAAGAGATTCATATTGTATATAGGTTCTTAACAATAGCTAGTTTTTATGGTGATAATTGTAGTAAAGGATTGTTTATAGTAATGGATAAATTGGTGTGAACATTGTTGCAGTGCTGTAAAAAATGTAAAAAATGAACTGATAAATAATGCGCTGAGATATGGAGAATGAAAAGTTCCACTTATCAGCGCAAACATTTTGCTTTCCCTCACCATGTCTCCATAATATTTTCCACCTCTCCGCCTCAGTTCGTATAATTTTCGACCTTTCGCCTAGCAAATTCGATAAGTTCAGTTTGAGAGTCCTACCGTACATATTTATCTTTTGTCTCACTGAGCATCGAATAGCAAGGTAAAACCAAAACAAGTGAGTTTTGTGTCTTTTCGCAGAATTGTTTATCACAAAATTATTGTACTTAATTATTTAAAATATTTAAAAATTTTTTTATTGAATTACAATGCTAGCTTGGTTAATTGTTTTGTATGACATGTACTACGTGAATATTTCACACCAAAACTTTTAGGTTGAGTTATAATGATATAAACAAATGTTTTTTAATTTATAAATTAAACGAGATATTTTATTGTTGATTGTGCTCATCGACCAATCTAAATTTGTGTATACTTGTGTTTATAGTCCTGATGAGGGAAGTTCAATAAATGCGTCCGAAACGTTGGCTAATTAATAAAAAGTTATTAATTCGGTTCGTAAGGATTGCTTCACACCTATTAATAAGTTACATCCATGAACGCATATCTCTATTAATACTTTCTTCTTTATTAACCCTTTAATGCCCAACTTGACCAAAATTCGTCGCTAGTTTCGGCTTAATACTTTATATCGAATTAGTAATTTAATATTATTGCAAAGCATCTTTCGTAACGTTTTTGGGTCCGCTCTTTTCGAATCCGAGATCAGATTGATGCAAAAAACAGTTTAAACAATAGTTTTTTAATGTTTTTCAACAAAAAATGCAAATTTTATCAGTCGACTTTTTTTTGAAACGTGAATTTGGCTTCGATAAATTTATAAAATAATGCTTCAAACTATCCTATCGTGGTCATCGATAGTTGCCCTTGAGATATGAGTGGTTCAACAATTTATTTCGGTCATAATAAATAAATATGGCAGTTGTTTATATGTGACGTCATTTGCATAATGCGTTATATATGTATTTACTCGTCGAGAATGCATTTATATGAAAAAACCATAAGTACAAAAGCTGTTTCATTTATTAAGAAAGTAGCTATTGCAAGCAGATAAAGTTTTAATTTGAATCTAATTTGAATCAAACAGCTAAACCCTCGCGACTCCTTGAACGCGCAGTTTTTGAAAATGTTCAAAAATTTTCCTAGTAATCTTACCATATCTACTGAAAAGCTTATCTTCGGAGCTTTAAGTTTTTTTTATTTTTGGGAATTTTTTCTGGGCATACTGTTAAAAATATTGATGTAAAACTTGTTGGGGATGATAAATCTAGTCTTTATTCGCATACAAAAAATTTTTTTTATTCATTTTACTACATTTTTGTGTGCAAAAACTGCACTTGAACAAAACGCCTCGAAAAATAGGAGGCAAACGGTCTCCATCATACCTCAGGAACGGCTTGTCTGAAACCAAAAAAGCAAAGTGCGTTGGATTAAGTATATTGTCAGGTAGGTAATGGCGCTAAGGTATTAATTTTTATCGATAAATAATGGAATGGCGGATGAAATCAGAAAAAAGCATGTTTTTTTCACTGTTTTTTGTACAAAAAAGATAAAAAAATCCAAATTTTAACTTCGTAGAGCGTTATTTTGTAGGGATATATATGTAGAATATGTGATTTAAATTTAATAAGGATCGGTCAAGTAGTTTTTGAGATCTCGTGGAAACCAAATTAAAAAATGGTGTTTCGAGAAAAACTCGTTTAAAGTTTTTTTAAATAAAAAATCATAAAAAAATGCTTTCCTACAATTAATTCGCAATGCCTGCACCATAGGACAGTCCTTCCTCTGCATCAAAATGCTTCAATTCTTCTAATCTTTCCTGTTTTCTTGTAGTTTTGGCCTCTGTAACATCCTATGAAAACCATAGAATTTTATTTTTATTTTCTTTTATTCCTAAACTCGTATATTTCAAGTTTGCCACTATATCTTTACGCATAGACCTAATATAACGTATAATTATCCTCGCGTCGGGAAAACCCAACAATTAGTCGCCCTATCCAATATACACATAAACCTAATATTACGTATAATCCGCCGAGTGCCGAACCATTGAGACGCCCGCCACGCCATTAAAACCCAACGCCTGCCTTGCAGACGGCTGGGTCAACACAGAACAGCACCTATTGAGTTTGAGAAAACCAGTTAGTCCGCCGCACATGCGCTTGGACCATAAAAATCAGCGCCGAACAAAAACCTAATGAGTTGGGGAAAACCCATCAACCCGCCGAGAACTCGGAAGTCTCGAAATGCTTCACCATTCATCAGAGGGTTGTCCAATGAAACTCATCAACCAATCACCAATGACATCCTTCTACCTTGACCTACATACGCCTATGAAAAATTAGGCGGGTCATTGCATTTAAAAGCACGCGCATCATGCTGCAACATTCAGTAGAGATTCCGGAGTCCGTCTCCGGAACTCGAAACATTCAAATTCTACAAACTCCGAATTCCAAACTCCAGCAGTCAGTCATACTCGAACTTCAAACTCCGAATTCCGAACTCCAGCATCGTACTCCAAGCAATACTTCTATCTCCGAACTCAAGTTATTTCTATCTCCGAATTCAGTCTAGCATCGCGCTCCAACCAAACAAGTGTTACTTCTATCTCCAAATTCCGAACTGCAAGCAGCATCGCGCTTCAAACAATTCAGTGTTTCTAGTGCCCCCAGTGTTTCATAGTGCTCCAGACAATTGTGCTTCTACATTAGTACTTCTACCTCCGAACTCGAACTTCTACATTAGAACTTCTCAGCAATCATACGAACTTCTCAGCAATATCTCCGAACTTCTACATCCGAACTCGAACTTCTACATCCGAACTCGAATTTCTACATCCGCACTACAAGTAGCATCGCGCTTCAAACAATTCAGTGTTTCTATCTCCGAACCCAGTGTTTCATATTGCTCCAGACAATTGCGCTTCTACATTAGAACTTCTACCTCCGAACTCGAACTTCTACATTAGAACTTCTCAGCAGCCACAACAAAGCCATCGAAGCCACAACAGCAGTCATCTTTCTAAATCCAAACTCTGTGCTAGTGACAGTGTAAAATAGTCCGCCGCGCTCAACAATAGTCACCCGAGCGTCTATCTAAAAAATGTAATAATAGTGAAATTCTGTGCAACTGCAATAAAAGTAAGTTTTTAATCATAAATTCACGTATCTTTCGTTCTTTCACAAACAGTTACAACACTTAGTATTCCTTTCCGGAAAAACTTGTGCTCCTTGTGCTAAAGCACCTGGAGCAGTTTTTCCAGATTTCCTCCTAACCTATCATTAGAGACTGCTTTGTACTTTCCTGAGCGATTGTGGGAAACTCTTGAAATCACAAGGGTTTTTACTATCTAGAAGCCTAGGAAGACACAGCAGTCTATCCTGTCAATTCTACTTCTCTCCCCTATGGAGAAGTACATAGTTTGCAGGGCCGTCCCGAGTTATTACATTTTCGAATCTAGACTCAAAAGGACCCAACCGTCGATTCAATTCGACAGGTCGATTCATTTCGATCCGTTGCGCAATAGCGCGACGTAACACCTCTTTTGAAGTATCTAAGCTACGGCGCTTCGCAAGGCTGACCTTGGTGTCGTCGTGCTTTACGACGTAGTCCACGGCGTTCGAACCGATTTTCATGCCAGTCAGCTTCATAATTTTCAAAATTGGCTCAAAGCCTTCATTAAAAATACAAGCTGTTGTCTTCGACATAATATCAACAATTGTTTTTCCATTAAAAAGATGTTTAGGCGCCATGCTCCATACACATTGATTAGAACTTTCATTACTGTTTTGTGTATGACCACCTAAACATCTTTCAAGCTGCTCGGTTTTTGTGAGATCCTCGTACATCGGCTTTAACATTTCTTGAACTTCTTGAGAAAGTGCAGGAGGATGCTTGTATTAAGTCTTGGTTTCCTTAGCTTTCAAGTATTTGCACCAATCGCTGGAACATTTGAGAGTGCCGCGGCTTACTATCTGTCGCGATTTTGTGGTAAAAGTCGCTCCAAATTTCCTTGCGCATATTTTCAACGGAATCGATATTCCTTCTAATAGCTAGTACATAATTTTTTGATAACTCCTTCATTAATTTAATAGTTAAATCTTGAGTCTTAACTTGCGCTGGCTTTTTTACAATAGCCTACCTTTTTGCGACTACATTTTTTGCTTTTGACTTTTTCGGTGCAACTTTTTTCTCTTCAACTTGTTTCAATGGTTTTTTTTTTGTTTAATCAAAGCTTTCCTAGCATCGTTAGCACGTTTAAACACACGCTTGGCTACGTGCAGAATGCACCCTAATTTTTTGACAACCACGTCTTCACTGTATGGATGAACATTCAATAAAGTTTTGAATGTCGATGAATCCCCGTCACCGATGTAGTAGCCATATCGTACGCTGAATCTTTCTAGTGACTATAAAAACATATAGACGACCCCATCTACCTCCGTCTTGCCACTGCTGCGTGAATGGTTCGCTTTACGAAACTTTACGATTCTTTATGTATTTCGTGCCAAGTCAAATATTCTATTATGTTTTCCTTTCCCTTCCACTTTTGACAACCTTAGCAATGGCTTGATCGTATTACAACGTCAAGGACTTTTCCTATTAGTGAAGAGAATCCTCTCTTGGCCCAAGAGCCATCCCCTGAAACAGTCAAATCATCGTCTGGAAATCCATTTTCCTTCAGTATTTTTCTTTCTTCATTAACAGCCTTGAGTGTTACTAAATCAAAGACAGTGTTCACTGTGATGGAAATAGTATTGACGATATCATAATAAACAAAATTATGAAATCCGGAACCTATATCCAGAAGCTCACTGAAATTGTTTACGCTAGCTAAGCCGTTTCCGAGCAATCGAAGAACAAAAATTAATCGCCGATTTAATTCGCAAGCAGATCCTATCATGGGACTAGAGTCAATGAACTTCAATCCACACGCGCACTTTAAACACAATTTGAAGTCCAGGCCACGCTGTCCATATTTAGTAAAAGATATTTCACAATCACAATTTTTACACTTTACATACTTTTGTAATAAACTAAATACCGTGAAAAAGTTCAAGATACTATACTATATCCTGACGTTTGTTCGATGTGCACATCGAAACTTGTATTTCTCAATTTCTTCAATTTTCCAGCTGATTTACTTGTATACTGAGCTGCTAATGTGTCGGTAAATTGATTACCGGTGTATTTTCGTTTCTTATTTCTTCCTGGATACACATTTGTAGTTCTACTGCCTTTACCCATGATGCTTGGTTCGATGTTGCTCGTATAAATTCTGAGCGTATACTGCTTTGAAACAGTGCTCAAATATACTTGTAGCGGTTAAATTTCAAAAATATACCTAGCAACACATCATATACAATAAAGAACAGTTGCACAGTAAATAAAAGTTTAAAAGGGGGCTTAGACCGACGGAAAGCAGGTAAGCGCACTCGACGCTCAGATACGCGCGCTGAGGTACTCATGTAAAGGACACTGAAAAATATACTTAGACTGCTCTGATCGTTTTAAAATTTTTACACAACAATATTACATGTATATACTTTCGAAAAATGAAAAAAAAATCGATTTCTCAAAAGTTTCAAACTCTAATAGCCCCTTAAATTCATTTTTTTTCACCTCTCTACGATCTATTCAAGCTAAAATATAGCACTTTGAAAATTTAAGAATATTGAATTCTCAAAATAGGGCTTAATTAAAAACACCTAAGCCAGTCGCGATTCCAAACTTTCGCAATGTGTGAAAATTTTCTGTTAATTTTAGCAGCTCAATGGAAAAATTTGTTTTTTATGCTTTAATATCATTTTTTATTCACCTCTGTACGATGTTTTAATGCCAAGATATCACAGCTTGAAAAAAAACTCATTTTCGTAGATTTTATACACCCACAGAATTATTATTTATTTATTTGGAGAAAGGAGGAAACAATTTCTTTGCATATTTCTGTACTTAAGGGCAGGCGAAATACGCGACGAACTGCAAGCTGTAGCTGTTTAATTGTCGCAGCTTCCCCGCGATCGGTGCAAGCGTACGCGCGATCGCGAGCGACGAATCGGGCGAGCACCTCCGCCCACTTCTTCTTTCCACCTTTCGCCGCCGCTGCAGTTGCTCGATGATTATCTCATCTTAAAAAATTTCAATAATAATTAATAACTCAGAAACTACTTGTCAGATCGAAAAACATGAAAGATACGGGGCTCTTAGAATTTCGCGATCTATCGAATAGCATATAGCCTGTGTCATGAAAAACTTAAATCCTGTATACAATACACGAAAGTCATATACTTAAATCTATCACAGGAGGACGCCGGCGAATACGTAGAAAATAAATAAACGCAGATAAACGTACTGAATTTTTTTTATTTTTTAGAGCTGATCAAATTACATTACATATAACAAAATATATACATAATATTGGAATAAAATTTAATTCATGTGCCATATTATGATTCTCATGAGGACAGTAAGGAATGAAATTAAGTACCCCGTTTAATTAGCTGAAATTGGCACCAAGTTCAAAACTGCATCATACGCGTATCGTCCGAGCGTTACATGCATTCATAATCAACTTACCCATCAGTGTCGAACAATATTTTATATATTACCACCATACACCATTTTATACACCACAAGCGCCTAACCATTATGTCAAACTTGCGATTTTAGGTTAGAGTGGTATAAAAAATATTATATTTGGTCACAATAGGCCTCTATGAAAATTTATAATTTATTATTTTTTTTTTTAGAGGTTTATTTCTTTAAAAAAAGTGTTTGCGTTCGATTGGGCCCGAATATAATATTCTTAATATATAAAACTTTCTCAAATGATTCAAGGTATGATTAAGTTACAAAATTGATATAAACCGACTGTACAATAGAAAATCAGTTGTTTTACACAATGTCGGCCTTGTTTCCATAAGCCTTTTTCATCATCCTTTATTAGTGCATAAAATGAAATGCGCAGACAAATTGATCCTAAGAGTCTATTAATGACTACCTACGTAAAGCCAACTTGTTCTTAAAAAAAATAATCAAACTGGCAAAACTTTTCATAAAGCCTCTGTTTAGAAATTTTTTGTAATGCTCCTATTTATTAATAATTCATTTTGTTAATAATAAAAAAATTTATTTGATTTTAAAGCGTATAATCATCTCTTATATTTTTCAGTAATATTTTGAACGACATGAAAGCATCAGTATATAAAGATTTTTGCTCGCAAAGAGATGAAAAACTTGATTCTTGTCTTCTTTTTGATCTCAAAGTATGTAACAAGGAGTTTTTTCTTTTTTTGATACTAAGATAATCGTTATAATAACTATATTTTATTTATTTTACAGTGCTGCCACGAAGACAATGTTTCTATGCTTTGCTACTTATTACCTGATATATACATGGGATTTCAAAATGTCGCTCTCGGAAATGTCCAACTTCTTCATTTAGTTGTTTCCACTATTGATTCGTCCCAATTACAAGATTTAGTATGCCAAATAATGCAAGGTCATTTAAAAATGTTAAAAAAAGACTCATTCTCTTCTGTCCTTGTGGCTAGCTTAAATTGGGAATCTTTTGAGCAATATTGTTTTTGGCAAATTATTTTTGCACACGATTTTCCTATCGACTACATTCTGCCGGTTTTACCGAGATTACAATTTCGGGAACACGCTGAAGCATTAACTTCTATTCTTTTCATGTTAAAGCAAGAAAAGTATAACAGTTGACCGATTTTGCATTTATCAATTATTATTGATCTTAAATAAATAAATAATGATTAATTTTTTTTTCAGACCTACCCCAGAACTTTTAAAGCAGCTTTTAACCAGACAAAATGTGCATGGTGACATGTTTGTTGTAGCAGCACTAAAGTATTGGTGTCGAGAATATGAAGATAAACTTGGTGAGCTTTTAGCCACACTTTTAAGTACTCGATATCCAGCATCTAGCCCTAGTAAACGAAAGCGTTCAAATATTAAGCAAAATCAAATAACTGGAATACCTACAGGAGAGCAGTTGTTAGGTCATTTAGACCAGTTACGTCAACATTGTATATCTACATCGGAATTGCAACTATATCAGACAGAAAATATGCAGAAAGCTCTACAACAAGCTCAAGCTGCAAGTAGTGATTGCTTACGGAAAAGCTACGGTGATCTTTTTGCTCTTGCTGAAGTAAACGAAGAAATTGAACTTCGTCCTTCACTCCATACTGGGTCAACAAGAAAATATGCGCAAGTGCCGTCAAGCTCTAGTTATATTAAGGGAAGTCACAGAAAAACTACTTCTAGTACGAGAGAAAGATCTACTACGTTCAAAAGAGCTCCTCCAAGAGACAGAAATACGGAAAGTAGTGACCAAACGAGCGAAGTAAGTAATATTGAGTGCTTGAAATAATTGTTTTATGTATATGGTATTATAACTTGCAACTTATGTTATAGGATGAAGAAATCGTAAAACCAAAACAAGCAAAAAAGAGGAAAAAAATTAACCCAGTAGGGTCCGATAGTGATTAAATATCCAGAGTCTTCATTTATAATAAAGACCACTCTAAATATGTACAAACAAAACTATTCTAGCATTAAGAATAGCATTATAAACAATAAAAATAGATGTTTCTTTAAGAAATAATTTTATCATGTGTGTAAAAAGTAGATCAATAAAATTCTGACAACATGTTTTTTCAAAATAGATACTTTTTTAGTTCTAGTTTTGATAATTAAGAAAAAATAATTTTATAGTAAACATTCCGTGATTCAAATGATAAAAGTAAATTTATAATTAAAACATCGATATTTTGTAAATTGTATAATTTTAATTCTACAATTGTATAATTTTATTTGAATTTTACAATGTCTCTAGATTCTAGATACGTTTCTAAATACGATATATGGAACAAAATCGATATTTTCTCCTGTTACTCAAAACATAATGCCAGTTAAAATTTTACATCCTAATTTGTATTGAACAATTATAATGACATAACTCAAAATATCAGATTTAATGTTTTATTTAAGATAAGAAAAAACTTTATTGATAACAATACAACTGAATTTTTCATTATCTTTAAATTTTTTAATACAAACTGCAGCATTTTCCCTTTAGTCTTTTTCTCTCCTCTCAATTAATAACACTTGTGATTAGATTTTTGTACGTAAGGCACGCCGGGTACACAGTGGTATTTTATTTAGTCAAAATGAAGAAATAAATTTCTTTCTATTTAAAATATATTATTCTTATTCTATAAGTAATAATATATTAAAATCTTATATTTTGGAAAACAAGCTATTGCAAATGGAAATACGAGGTGGCAAATTCAAAGAATTTAATCATATTTTGTGTTTTAAATTAGTTGACTTTTAATGTATAAATTTATTTTGCTGTAGAAAGACTATCGCTCCTCGCCAATAAATTTTTTTAATAGTAATCTTCATAAACCTTTTGTGACGTGACGACTCGAGTCAGATGCCTTACTTCTCCTGGGATAAGTGCCATGATCTCCGCGTCCCTGCACCGGTCACAAAAGGAATAAAGTTCGCCGAATTTGCTCGAAAAAACATTTCTTTTCAATAGCTGATATTTTTATGAAACAAAAAGATGTCAAAATTGTGAAGGTAACCGTTCGAAAGCTGGAGTATTGTAGTTCAAAATTGTGTTATTGGTTTTTTAATTCGCTTCGTAAAGTATATTTTTTTGAAGGTTAGAAAGTAGGTGTTTTTTGGCAATTAAAAATCATCTTTCATGAATGTCGTCAAAAAAATTTTGTAATGCAAAAAATACTTAGGTAATCAATTGTATTGGTAAGAATAATGTTACTAAATAATAAAAATTGTTTACAAAATTTTTTTTATTAAATAATTTAAAGAAAGTAGTAAGAGTACATGATACTTTCAATTCATTTTACGCATTCGCAGCACAACTTTGCTACATGTTTCTTGCACATGGGTTTTTCGCATCGGAAACATTTATAAAAGGTCTTGCGGTCAAGAGAGCTAGGACATAAACTACAGCGTTTCTGTTTGGACATTTTATTATCAATAAATTCGTGACAGATATCCATTTCTTCTGGAACGTCGATAGCATTCAAAAACTCTTCGATCAAATTACGGAGACTGATGCGCAAAGTGGACACCATTGCATTGATAATTCCATTATATATGCCATTCTTTTCATAGCATCCCATAGAACATTCTCAGCGGCCATTTAAACGATTTCTTAGCAGTTGTATACTGATAACATTAGAAAAGTATTATTTCTGGTTTGCCAGATGCTTCGTCTACTTTACCAGATCGATGCAACGTTGTTTTCATGATACAGCCCTTCGAAAGTTGCAGCATTCTGAGGTCCCCGATGCATCATCTTTACAAAAAAATTCAATCATTACAAACATTACACATTCATTCATAACCAGCATATTTTTATGCGAAATAATTTCGTTACCTTGACAATTGTTGTAAAAAACTGACAAAGATTTTTCTATTGGTCTTACAGTCTAATCAATATTAATGGGCAATCAGATTGCCCTTGTTTATAATCACCCTCGCAGAATCTGAAATAGACTTATATTTAAACCTGAAAAACATGTATTAGTAAAGGACAATTTGATCCCCACCATCCGAACTCCCTACGTTTCGAGCCCGCTCCGGCTCCTCCTCAGGGACTGAAATGAAAAGCGTGTTTAGCCTCCTTATATACCCACTACCCATCCCCACTCTCCCCATCCTTTTTTTTTTTCATTTTCCACCACCTATCCCCCTCTCCCCTTTAACAACTTCCCATTACAACTTAAATTAATAAAGAATGATAAAGAGCAGAGGGGGGTAGGTGGTGAAAAAAAAAGGATGGGGAGAGTGGGGATGGGTAGTGGGTATATAAGGAGGCTAAACACGCTTTTCATTTCAGTCCCTGAGTTTGGGTGGTGGGGGGCGATCAGGTTGGCCTTTACTAATATATGTTTTTTCAGGTTTAAATATAAGTTTATTTCAAATTCTGCGTGGGTGATTATAAACAAGGGCAATCTGATTGCCCATTAATATTGATTAGACTGTAAGACCAATAGAAAAATCTTTGTCTGTTTATTATAAGACTGATGAAGAGTATCATTAATATT
>UELV01103569.1:5222-22233 GCA_900490015.1 Megastigmus stigmatizans
CCCCCCCCCCCACAACTTCCCATTACAACTTAAATTAATAAATCAGATAAAGGAGCGATCAGATTGTCCTTTACTAATATATGTTTTTTCAGGGTTAAATATAAGTTTATTTCAGATTCTGCAGGGGTGATTATAAACAGGTGCAATCTGATTGCCCATTAATATTGATTAGACTGTAAGACCAATAGAAAAATCTTTGTCAGTTTATAGTAGAGTACAGTCGACATAAGTAATATTTCTTAAAGTTATTTGCAAATTTTAATTTTTTCGACTAAGCTGTATATGAAATACGACCCCTCAAGTCTGCTTTGACTGTGCGAAGTGTCCCAATCCACGCATATAGTTCAAACATCTTACACACTAGAAACCGGGATGAGAAGTCAGGATTCGAACTCTGAGTTGAAAAAAATAGTATACGGTACGCGCGCGCATGGTGATTGAAAATTGAAAAATAGAAAAATGAGGGTAAAAAATATACAGAAAAACAGAAACGCTGCCTCCTTGGTCTTGGCTTTGGTCTCTTGGAGGGTTCGATCCACACTGAGTCATCACTGCGGAAGACTCTTCCGACCCGTCTTTCATGGTCGCTGCTGTCGGTTTTTTGGACTCAGGCCAATGGACCGCTAGCCGTGTGGTGGTGGGCCGGGCTAGCTGACCATAGCCTCCTGCGATTCGATGGCGGCCGGCACGGTGGTCGGCATCGCTTCCTCTTCCTCCCTGACCTCCTCGGGAAGTATTGAACTTCGCAGGGCTACGAAGATGCCTCGTAAGCCGCGTATTATCGCCTCGACGGTATGGATGCCCATTCTTTAAAAAATAAAAGGGAATGGAGAGGTTTAAAAAGGTTTCTAAGTCGCCGTCTTCCTTTGGGCCCGAGTTCTTCGCGAAGAATACGAACGGATAGTTCGACGCGGGCTGTCTTGTAACCGAGGGATTTTCCGTGGTCTGTGGCAGGAGCAAGGAAACAGGGTTCGTGGATCTGGGTGAATGAGTCAGGGCGAACACAGGCGTTTCTTTAATAACTATGTTTATTAAAGTGGCCTTACAAACTAAATACAAAAAGATAGCGGAGCTAAGAATCGGCTCCGATGGGGTTCGTGACCTGAAACAAATAAGAGCGCTCTACTGAGATACAATTACGGCTATACATCTAGTGTCGGTGTGTGAACGTGTGTGTGTATGTACGGGGTTACATTTAAATCTACCCAATGTATCTACGGATAAACAAGATTACAAAACTGCGGTGAAGCTAAACGACTGTCTCGTTTACGACCGAGCGCCGTCGGTAAACGAGGCAGAGCCGCTGAGTCGCGCAATCAACGGGGCACCGTTAGATGGCGCGACTAGACGGCACGCCCTTGTCCTTCCACAACGGAACGCCGTTGTGGAGGGGCACAGGATGGCGAAGCTAGAGAATCCTGGAGCACCAGGTATTCGTTAGCTACTGCCGGACGGCGATGTCGCGGTGGCGCGGCCGCGTCGCGGTGGGGGAAGGGGGAAGCCCTGGAGACTTGACACTGGGGCGCCGATAGTCAAGCCGCGAGGACTGGTTGCGCTGTAGCACGGAGCACCGAGCCTACAGCGGGGACAACCCGGGGCACCGGTCAGGAGGCCACTCGCTACCTGGAGCACCAGGATAGAGAGAAGTCGTCTGAGTCGGAGCACCGGACTGACTCTGCTCTCCGACCGCGTTGTCGCCTTTTATAGCTGCGATAGCGGCGGCGGCGGCGAGAGCGTTCGGCGGCGTGAGCTGTGTGCGCAGCTCTCTCGCGGGCGGGGGGTACACGTCTGTAACCCTCTGCGCGAAAGCACCGAGGCTTGCCGGGTTGCGGTAGTTGAGGGGCGCTCGTCGCAGTCTTATTGGTGGCCTTTGGCTGGCCAGGTTTGCGCTTCACTGCCTTATTTCCGGAGGACGCACACGTTTTAAGGAGTATTGTCGCACGTTGTACGACAAGCACTTTTCTTGTGCTTTCGCCCTCGTGCCAGTTATATATGGGCGCTGTCGTTGTGCAACGTCCCGCGCCTGTCTCATTTCGCGTAAGTCGGCGCTTACCAGCGGTAGCGCTCGCGAGGTCACGCGTTGATGACGTCTTTTTCGCCGTCGCATTCACTATATCGCGGGCAGGCGACTTTTCTCACGTATTGCTTTTCGGGAAAGGGCCCGTGATGTGTGTGATGACGACTTGCCATGGTCGGCTCACAACTCGCTTGCCCATAATTCTGGCTGGCTGTCTGCGCGATCTTGCACTGCTCACATATCTGACAGCGGAGTACATAAGCAGCTATCTCTTGATGTATACCAGGCTAGAAATAATACACACGATGTTTCTCTTTTCTTAGGGGACGATCAGCATCCACGTGTCGTCGTGGTCCCCAAGAGTTTCTTGTTTCGTCGGATCTGGGCAGAATTTGAATAATTGTCCATTGACTATCTTCCAGAAATCCGACGGATTCGCCTGCATTTCCTGTACGAGCTTCACGTACCAATTGTCTTTTGACTGTTCTGCCCATTGCAGGGTGCTTATTATCGGCTCTTCATCCTCGAACATACGAGAGTGGAATATTTCAATATCGGCTTGATTTTATGTGGATCGGGCCGACATCTCTCCTGATTGACGAGAACTACGAAATATTTCCCTTCATCCCGGCAGAACACGCATTTCTCATGACTGATCACGGGGTCCGCCTCTCTTGCACCCCGAAATCGAGCTTTATTTCAATTTTTTCCCTAAATCAAATCTAGGTTTACGTTAAGAACTGACTAATTCCATCATGAAAGTCTGAACACATTTTTAGTCGATGTTATTTATATTCTAGAAAAAGTTCTATATCTCTATTGAGTGAACATTTATCTTCCGCTATCTGCAGGCCAGAATCGAGCAGCAATTGGTTTTTCGTCCTAAATTAGATTTGGATTTACCTCGACAATTGATCAGTGCCATCTTAAAACTCGTGAGCCCATTTTCAGCTCATGCTATTTATATCCTTCATATGTGTGAAGAGTGAACTTTTTTCTCTCCTCATCTGCAGCGTGAAATGAAGTTGCATTTGGTTACAAGTTCAAAATTAGATCTGGGTTTACCTCGAGATCTGATCAGAGAATTCTTGAAAGTCCTAGCATATTGCCCCTAATTTTATTCATACTTTAAATGCCACGATCTAGTGAACATTTTTCGCATGGTATTCGTATACCAAAAACCAAATTGCATTTAGTTTTTTGTCCAAAATAAGATTTGCGTTTACCTCGACCCCATTTTCAGCGTATGTTATTTATATATTAATGCCACTCTCGACTAAACTTATTTGGTTAGCTTGTAACGGATTTTTTTACTATGGGACGGAATTGATTAATAGAATTGAAATATAGAATTCTTCCCCAGAATTTCCGGTACTAGACTCCTTTTACTCGCGCAACTTACCCAAGGGATTGCCAATTTTTATCTGAAAAGGGATCCCTTTTTACCCGACTGAGCACTACTGTCTCCCAGAGGAGATTCACCGATAGACGTTGACGACGCCACGACCTTGACGGAAACCCCCCAATGAACTGCTCTACTGATGACTAATCCGAGACCTTAGACTTTTATACACGCTCATGATGGACAGCACAGCGATGGCATGCGACGGGAGAAAGGAACGTTAACACAGGATACACGCTGACTCGAAACACCCATTGTAAATTAATGAAATATTTATTAATCAAAATAATTTGACAATTATTATCCTCTTCAATTTTCTCTACCGGCTGTAATATCCCCGTGATGTGATGGCGTCGATTACACCCGACGCTCCCCGAATTGGCGGCGCCACACGGCCTGAACCTCGCGAGAGACATGACTGTGCGGGCCTGTCCAACGGTAGTGTTCGTGAACAGGCCAAAATATCCCACTTACATTTACAGTCTTTTTCTCCTCCTAAACCTTACTGCTCCTCTCCTCTCCACATGTCTCCAAACTCTGACTCTGCTTCGCGAAACAAAACAAACTCGTCACTCCCTACCGTTTGCATCGTGGCGAAACAATAGCGTTCTCTCGCAACACTGTAGAAGATGTCCACGTCTGGTCTTGAATGTAGCTCTAGACGAAATGGGGCGAGACGACGCTTCTCTTCTCAACATCGCTTCCTGCTCAATAAAACTCGAGTACCATCCTATCATTCCAAGAAATCGTCTCAGCTGCTTGACCGTCTGCGGAACCGGCGCTGCCTTCTGGATCTGGTCGAAGGCCTTCCCTATCCAGCACGAAACCCAGATACGTTACGCTCGAGCAGATCGAGCGATAAATTCGCAGCTCTCAGCTTCTGCAGTACTGCCTCCAGCCAGTGTAGGTGCTCCCAAAAGTTCTGTGACCACGATGATGTCATCCAGATATCCAAATACGTAGGGCTCCACCTCTGGGCCAAATAAGGCGTCTATGAGTCGTCGAAACGTCATTGGCGCCTCTGACAACCCAAATAAAATTCTTTTAAACTATCACAGCCCGGATCCTGCTACGGCAAATGCAGTGTACTTCCGACTCGCTTTCTCTACCGGCAATTATAAATATGCCCATTCAAGATCGATTGTCGTTATGTACTTGGCTCGCCTCAGTTTATCCAGGATCGAATCCATATTGGGTATCGGGTATTCATCCTTCTTAGTCACCCTATTCAAGTCCCTGTAATCGATGCCGAACCGGTACTTGCCATTTGCTTTCTTGACCAACACCGTCGCGCTGCTCCAATCACTGGCTGACCTCTCTGTCGCACCCATCCGTTCCATTGCCTCCACTTCCTTCTGGGCAATTTCTAGCATCGCTGGTGACATCCGACGTAGCTTATGCTTGATTAGTGGGGCTCCTTGAACATCGATGGAGTGCTTTGTGAGGTCAGTCATTGCATGTTTGTCCGTCTTTTTCAGCACCAATCCTTCTACCGTTGCCATCAGTAACTCCCTCTCTTCACCTTTCAATTCACATATCCCGGCACACTCTGTGTAAATATTGGCTTCACTGCTCTCTTCTCCTCCGGGAAAGGTTCTCCACCGTCCTTCACTGACCCTCCATATGCCTTCTCTGTATTTCAGGACACACTGAAACACCCTGCAGAAATCCATGCCTATTAATAAGTCATACTCAATGGTTGTTAAGGCCCGTATCGGTAATACCTCAGTGTGTCCATCCACCTCCAGGCTGATCTTTAGCAACCCTGCCACTTGCGTTAGGCTCCCACTGCTCTCGGTACGGCTAACTACATCAGCTCTAGACCGTCTCGGAACGCTCTCGTAATCTTCGGTCCCGCTAATGACACTATGTCTCCCGGATCAAAAAGCGTTTTTGTTGGTGTTATGAGACTTCGAGTCCATGCACAAAATACATAGTTGTTACTCCGCGGGAGAGATGGCAGCAGCAGTGTCGCGCAGCGGACAATTATCCGTCCCTACAATGCTTGCCGCATTACCCAGATGCCACCGCTTTATCGGGCTCTCTCTCGCTCACCGACCACCAAGAAGAAAGGATGCTTTCCTCACGGATCCGTTTTACCTCTTAATTTATTTACATAAATAGTATATATTATAAAATAAACTCCTTTATTGTTTTCATTATTGGACTGCCGCTCCACCAGGCTATCGGCCCAGCACGCAGGAGAACGCAACAAAAGAGTAAGTTAGATAGATGTTTTATAGGCACTTGAGAAAAAAAGGGACGCGCCGCCATGTTTTACACTGGGCCTGCGTTGAAATAAGGAGCTCGCCATATATGGCACAGGTGGCTTACCTGACATTAATAGAAGTTAAAAATAGAAGTAGATTTTTTTTGATCTCATAAAATATTAATTTTGTCGGAATCACAAACATACAAATACTTAAATAGATGTTAGAATTAATAGATGTTCGTTTCTTTTAGTGATGAAATTAGACAAAAGTAAAGTACTAAAATTTTTTTCTTGGTAGCAAAAATTTAAATTGGAAGCTTCGTATATATGTTACGGCTTTACAACGCAGCATAAAAATAACAAAGTTATAATTGCGTTTCACAATATAAATTGTGTAAAGTGTAATATATGTATAACACAATTAAAAATTAAAGATGAGAGTATTGGATGCATCTGAGGGGTGGTTGAAATTTAAAATAGAATAAAAGTGCACTAATATAGAGAAATGAAATTTGAGATTAGAAGCATAATAAATAGAATAAAGTAATTGTCAGTTTAGAGACAAAATTGAAAATCGGAAATAATGATTCATAAAATTCGTAGAATTTATTCAACATGTGCAATTACAAAAATCATATATAAAAGAGATAAATTCTTAGGAGTAAATATGGAGAAAATAAATAAATTATTTCCTATCCTTTAAATGAAATATATAAATTTTTTTATAAATATATAAATATATATATGAATCTGCTAACATTGAAATAGATGGTAAAGGAAATTTATTTTTAAAATCTAACCTGGATAATAATGTAATAATAAAATTATCAAATGTAATATCAGCCAAAGATATATCAGATAACCTCATATCCCTTAGAAGATTTGCAGATATAGGATTAGGAATATATTTAGATGACGAGACTTTAAAAATATTTGATAAAAATACAGGTATAGAGTATATTAAAGGGATATATGAAAAACCAAATTGGACAATAACTTTCGATGTAGAGAAACAAGATGAGGCACATCTTAATAAAAATCCAGAGGTTGAACAATATTTATGTATAGCTAGGTCAGTATCCTTGGATGAGTTTCTACAGCAAGCTCAGACAAATTTTGTAAATTTAGAAGAAAATGATTCCACACAAAAAGACATAGAACTAAAAGATGAAATACCGTCTGAGATTTGGAAGGAGAATTTGGAGAAACTCATCACAGCACCCCAAAAGGCAGACCCTCAAGGTTCAAACAATTTCGACTTAGATGAAGAAAAACTGAAGAGGAAAATACACAATCTAGAAGAAATGGATCTAGAAGAATCACTAGAGATCGCCAAAAACACTGGAAAAATTACAGAAGGTAAATTTAAGAAACTAGATGAAGGTATGCTATGGCATATAAAACTAGGGCATGCTTCACTATACTAATTAAAACAACTACAAAAATCAGAAGAAAAACTAAAAGGAATCAAATTCGAAGAATCAATACAGAATACAGTGAAGTATGTATCTTGGCAAAGATGGTAAAGCCACCCTTTTTAGAAGAAAGGACAAGAGCATCGAGACTTCTAAAACTACTACATATGGACACAATGGGACCAATCAAACCAACATCATTCCCAGGAGAAAATACATTTATAGTGATATTTATAGATGACTACACGAGATTGGCTAAAGCATATTCCGTAAAACACAAAAATGAAGCAAGCTACTGTCTAGAAAAATTCTTAGTGACAACCTACTGGGAATGGATGAGAAAGTATGCTACATTAGAAGTGATAATGGAACTGAATTTGTCGGAAGCAAATTCTTAGAAGTAATGAAAGTATAATAGAAAATATCGAGAGCAATTTATCACCACCACATACACCACAATTGAATGGAACAGCTGAAAGATTTAACCAGACATTGCAAGAAAAAATTAGAGCGCTAATGATCGACTCAGGATTACCAGAAAGCATGTAGATTATGGCATTAGAAGCAGCAATACACCTGTACAATAGAACACCACATAAATCAATAAAGTTTCAAACCCCAATCAAAATGATATCTCCGAAGAACAAGACACACTTACAGAGAATTAGAAGATTTGGATGTATAGCATATGTAAAAATACCCGTAAACGAAACTAAGTTTGCAGAAAGAGCAATTAAAGCAGTGACGCATGGTTATTCACACACTGGCTATGTACTCTGGCATCCCCAATCAGGAAAATTTCTACATTCAAGACACGTTAGATGTAACGAGAAAGTCATATACAAAAATATATATAAAACAAATTCAGAACTAAAAGACAAATTAGAAGAAATCAATCGAGATGAAGACAAATTAGAAGAAAGCAATCGAGATGAAAATAAATTAGAAGAAGATAATCAAGAAGAAGAAGACAACTTAGAAGAAAACCTAGAAGGAAAACAGCTAGAGATAATTGAACAAAAAGAAAAGGTAACAAAGAAAAGCAAAGCACAAAGCAGTAAAAATGTTGATAATCTAGAAGCAAAAAGATGGAAACAACCAGGACGAAATGAAAAATCACAGAAAACAGAGAAAAAGATATGGGAGCCCGAAAAGTACATAAAGCCTACTTGATAGAAGATACCAGCCTTAAGGTAATCAATACGGCAAAATCAGATACAAAAACTGAAAGAGTACACAGCGATCACTTAGAAGATGAACTAAGACATGCATTTATAGCTACCATCAATAACGATCCGACTTCATATCGAGAGGCCCTAGAATCAAAAGACTAAATAAAATAGTTAGAAGCAATCAAAGAAGAGATCAAGTCCATGGAAGAAAATAAAGTTTGGAAAATAGTAGACAGAGCAAACATAACTAAAGATGGCAAGAAAGTATACACAATTGACTGGAGATGGATCTTCAAAAGGAAAACGGGAGATCAAGGGAATACTGCACTGAAAGCCAGACTTGTAATTAGAGGATTCAAAGACAGAAATGAATATGAACTGAAAGAGACTTACGCACCAGTACCTAGATTAACAGTTATTAGAGCAGCACTAGCTATAATTAACAAATACGATCTAGAAATGTCACAAATGGATGTAAAAACGGCTTTTCTAAATGGAATACTAGAAGAAGAAATATATATGGAAATCCCAGATGGCTTAGACTATGATCCTAAAACTAGAAGAAATAAAGTGTGCAAACTACAGAAGTCTGTATATGGCCTGAGGATTTTCAGAAGAAGCACAAAAATTGGGGCTGGAAATGATATAAACGAACCATGTCTATTAACCTGGAGGAAAAATGGTAAAGTCATCATGCTGATTTTATACATAGATGATATACTATTAGCAGGTAATGACAAGTTCAAATTAGAAGAAACTAAAACAAAATTAAACCATGCATTTAAGATGAAGGACCTAGGAGAACCGGAGAACTTCTTAGGACTGAAAATAAATAGAGATAAAGAAAACAGAACAATAACCTTGTTACAAACGGAAAGAGTGCAACACCTAGAGAACGCCAATGGTTACAAGACAAGTCAAAAACAGAGAACGAAAAATAGATGACAGCTTAGAAGATAATAAGATAAGAGGAAAAACAAAGGCACCTTACAGAGACCTGACATAGCATTCGCAGTCAACTACCTGTCCAGAAGACAATTAGATGCCACGGAAGAAGACTTGAAAGATGTAAGAAGAATATTTAGATACCTTACAAGTACCAACGAGCTTGGAGTTACATACACAGGTAAAACAGACAGCCTAGAAGCCATGAAAGATGTTAGTTTCAGAGATCAATCAGACTCTTCTTCAACTAGTGGTTATATAGTAAAATTATATGGTGACCCGATCATGTGGACTAGCCACAAACAATCGTACGTCACCCTGTCGACATGCCAGGCAGAATACCTCGCTATGAGCGAGGCTTGACAAGAAATTGTGTCCTTGGATAAGGCCATCAGAAACTTAGCAGGAAAAACCATGTATCCAGTAACTATATGGTGTGGCAATAAGTCAACCGGAGATTGCACGCAAATGGATGGAAGCCACAAACTTAAAAATTTCGATAACAAATTAGATTCAGTTAAAAGAAATTTAGAAGATAGAGAACGAACAGAAAGTAAAATTCACATGGCAGTAACCCACAGAGATTACATAAAATTACTCCAACAGTTTTGTACGATTTACCGCTGAGGATTACCATGAGACAGTTCTGATTCTCTACACTCATCCAACAATCTCCTCGTCATCCTCTTCTCCACTTTCGAACGTGCCTCGTATAGCCTTCTCCTCTCCTAGGATCGAATTTTCCACGTTAACCCTGTCAATTTCCGCGCCTCTTCCGGCAGCGTTCCCATGACAGATTATATTGCAACGACTCTCTCAACTTCACCTCTTCAATATTATTCCGAGGTGCTGCTGGCTTCAAGTGGCCTGGCTTGTCCGGCGGAAATTTTACTTCGACGTTTAGGGGGCCTCTTTGCTCCTCCGCTAATGGCACTCCCATTGTTCTGCTTTATTCATATTTTCGGGCTGCTTTCGTAACCTTTCGTGAGTCGGCATCACGACTGGCTTCCCTCCCTCGCATCCACTCCTCTGGCTTTGGCCCTAATAAAAGTTGTGGCTCTGTTGGCTGTACCCAAGGTGCTTCCCATCTTCCGCTCTGAGATGCTCCCTCACATCCCTATGATAGTGCTCCCACTATCTTCTTCGCGCCTCCTGTGACTATGGTCCGTTGGTCCTGCACCAAGTCGCTCTAAACTCCTCTAATATCTTCGTTATCTCACTCTTTGATGACCCTGACTCAATGGATTTCCTCTCATACGGCTTCTTTCTCGGGTTTCCAGTCATTTCCTCCGGAGATAGCTCCGTCCTGCTACGTTTGGTACAGTCAAAGTTTTACGCTCCTCCGCTTTGGTCCAAAATTTCCCTTCTGGCGAAATTCTATTAATTGATCCTGTATCTGGCGCTGAAAAAAGTGTGGCACTGCAAAAGGCACTGACCCTTGTGGCTTGGCCTAGGCGTCCGCCTTAACATCTCTTGGTGGTACTCCCACCTACAACTTCGCATACTCTCCTACCTCTCCACTCTGCCAGCCAGGTTTATAGATTGGTGTGCGTGTTTCCTCACCTAACGTCCCTGTTGTTCCAGCTTGGGGAGTATGGGATTCTCCTACCTCCCAGCTTACTCGTTTCCCCCACTTCGCGGTGAGTTGCACATCTGGTAACTCTACATCTGCGATTTGGCTCTCTCTTAGCAACTCCATTATATGTGGTCTGCCTTACCGCAAGTGAAGCACAGTGTATCGGGGCACTCCGATGCTATGTGGCCTAAGCGTGAGCATTTAAAGCACACTCATACGAACTCTCGCTTTCCCTGACCCACAAGCTTCCGGCACTTGCTCCTTCATTTGCCGCCATTGGCGCCGACGTCGCGGGTAGTGTCGTATTGTGTGTCATTGCCGTTATCGTCAGCGATGCAGTTCCACTGAAGGACTGCATTGCGGCCGTGTGAGCTGAGGCTATCGCGCTACATTTTACCTGCACCACTACTGGCGGCAGTCCTGCCAAGCGACTCACTGACGCCTTCTACGTAGTCTTCACCTTCTTGGGGCCTTGGTTACCCCCACCCTGCTTAAGCGCTACACTCGCGATCTCCTCCGGCTCATGCTCTTCATCTATGATGGCCGCCACTCGAACTTTCTTCTTCTCCTCGAAACCCGGATTCGGAATATCCATCATTTCGTTGGTTGGCTCTTTATCTTTCTCATGCTTCCAGCAGTACTTCTCGATGTCGTTAATTGAGTAAACGCCTTTCTCTCTGAAACCGGCTGCCTGAAGTATTCGATCATATATTGAATGTTGCATATGAACTTCGAGATCTTCTCGCCCTTTCCTTCTCCGTCGTAGATGGGAGAGTTTGCAGTAACTGCACCAACTCTTCCATCTTTCGTAGTTTCATCGCGTTTCCCACTGCAACCGGCCTAACTCCAGCATCCGTCGTGCGACTTATCATATCAGTCCTCTTTGGGTCTTGATCGCCAGTCCTCCGCAGTCTACGGTCAATTCCCGACTTCTGACTCGTAGCCACTAAGGCTTTAACCAATTTCTCGCTCGAGCCGATTCAACTCTCGCATCGACGGTATAATGGATCTTCTTTTGACAATGCTCTCCACCGACGTACGCCTACTCACGCCCGCATTCACCCCTTTTTCCACCGGCTCTAATACTAGCAGGTGGCTTGACCTCACGTCATTATCTCCGACTGGCGCCAAAGTTCATACATATATATACGCATTATGTAATACCTACATACACTACGCAACAAAATTAGTGCACTACTTGATCATGAGTCAAAAATGGCCCGCCCAACTTCGAAGATCGATATCTCAGGTTTAAATTATCGTAGTAGGGTCAGTGTAGTAAAGAGCAGCGGATCTTTATTCTCCATCGCTTTAGCTATGTTTTGGTATTTTTTTTTTAAAATTTAGGTGAAGCGGGATTTTTAACCGTTTTTCCCCATTTAAGACAACTGTGCTGCGAGCCCAGAGCTCGTAGGTGGCATAATAAAATTAGGCATCGAGTAATAATACGTAGGTTAATTAAAATACTTATATGGTGAGCTTCAGAGTGAACATACGGTTCGAAGCACAAGTTTTACTTGAATTTTATTTACATAATAACTAATGAATTTATGAAAATGTAGTGAATAAATAATCATAATTAATTATTCTGTCACTCAGCTTAAAATATTAATTACATGTACAACAGATAAATATTAAAAATTAAATTGCTGTCAATAATCTTATTTAACTATTCATTTGCTCGCGTATCGAAGTTCAGTTAATAGCTTTTTGAAATTTAAATTTTTTGAAAAATATTCAAAAAAGTATAGAAATTTTCGGTTTTGCAGACATAAATAATCTAGTTGTTTATTATGACTGTTTTACGATGTGATTGTACGTCCTGCTTGAAAGAGAGTATTTTTGAAATCATTCGAAAAAGTATTATAATTCTCATTATTGAGGGAAATTTATTTATAAAATAAATTATTGAAATAATTCATTTACACTGTTCAACGCTCATATTTATAAATAGATCGCAATTAAATTGTAAGATAATGTTCTCTCCAAAAACTTCGAAAGTATATGGTAATATTCAATTTTACATGTACAAAGCAACTAATTTTTTTAATTCAAACTTTTGTAGTTCAGTGAGTACGCTTTCTGAAATAAAGTACTTGGTTTACAGCTTTGCAAGTATGCGGCAGCTAATTTATTAGCTAGTACTTTTTATCAATCACTCTAGTTTATTATCCCTAACGTTTTGATATCATTTTTAATTGTATGTCTTTAGGCCGCGGAGTCGCGAGCACTGCTGTGTATCTGGTTTAGCACTACAAAATAAATATTGCTTCAATTCTCGACAAAAAGGGGCCTTGAGCATATTTACAATGATGCTAAAGAATGGTTTTAAATTAATACAAGGCCATGATCAATCCTTAACTTAGTCAAAAACTATGAAAAACCTCACGTTGACAGAGTTGATCAGATTTTCAAAGTTTTTGACAAAATTTGAGATTTATCACGTCTGGACTCTCTAGATTATATGTGACCACATGTGCTTCTTGAAAAGCAATACGTTCGAAATCAGTAGATAAGGTACGAAAATTCTCATTGTCAAGGGGAAGCTAGCGGAGCACAGGTAACGGCGATTATTGTTTCATACTGTTTTCGATCAATTTTCAATATATCAACATTTGTGAAGCTGATCCTCATTCTTTGTAGTTGACAGAATTTAGCCCAACTTGCAAGATGTTAAGCAATTGAAAATTGAACGAAAAAAGTGTGAAAGCGTAAATGTCGGTAATTATACTCGTCGAGCTTTTCCTTAAGTGAGAGGAGGATCAGTCTCATTTTCAAATTAAATTATTGCAATAGTACTTTTTGCAACAAGGGCGTAAATAGCACATAATGATACTAGTACGATAAAGTGATTTTACTCTCGTGTGAAAAGGTTACACGAAGGTTAAGTGTATTTCTCGCTCATTGATCCGTCTTTTATGACACAAAGTGTGAGGAGCTCAATTTAATCCAAGCACCTTTTTTCCGCGTACGATCCATCAAAATTCTCGCATGAGTATCACAAACAGTCACGGATGACAATGACGACGTCATTGACGGCCACAGTATCCCGGCACCTTTCCACAGTAAACATAACATCATAGATGTCAATATTTCCTACAATAACAATGAAACACCAGTGAATTGTTTTGAATGCAGAGATTTTAAAAATATTTGCCCCACTTTACTTACTGCTCAGTTTTCTAACTGTGACTGGTCACTTGATGCTGCGGTCGTCGACACTGAACTAGCACTGAACTGCCTCTGCAGCAATCTTACGGGGGCGATTGATACGCAAGCCCATATAAAATCATTTGTTCTAAGAAAGGCAGATTGCCATGGGTTGCTGCAGAGTTAGCTCAGCTATACAGGAAACGTGACGCACTGTATCGTCGGTACAAACGTACAAGGGACGCATCGCTCTTGAAGGCTTTCAATGAGTTCAGGAGGCAGACTGAAGAACGAACTGAGACTGCATGGACGTCGTACTATCACAATAGGCTATTCGATGACCTTGTTAACGAAAATGTTTGGAAAGCGCTCAGCTTAATGTTTTTTCTTTGGACGAGCTCAACCAGCATTTTACTCGCGTGTTTATTCCTCCTTGGGAGGATATTGCAGAGAGCGAGAAAATTATTTCCCAAGCCACAGATGAAGGCTTCTGCTTTAAAAATATTAATCTAAATGATGTGATTGTTGCTATCTCGCACTTTTCATCACAGGCACGGGGTGTAGACGGCATACCGCAAAGCGCTATTGTAAAGGCACTTCCAGTAATCGGAAATCTCATTGGCAAGCTGTTTAACTTGCTCCTTCTCTAGAGGCGTCTTTCTGGGCCTTTGGATGAAGGCACAGGTTATCCTTTGTTAAATTACGGTCTATTGGTTTCTCTAGGGCTGCTCTCATGTGGATAAGCTCCTATTTTTCCAACAGAGAACATGCCGTTCTCACTAATTCGGCTGGTGAGTCTTCGTGGCTAGCCACTAATCTAGGAGTCACACGGGTATCAGTCCTGGGACTACTTTTCTTCTGCCTCTACATTAATGACGTACACGAGTATTACATACTGGGGGCATCCAGCATTTACTTTACGCACATGATTCGAAAATTTATATCCAAGTTCCCCGTGGTAGTCTGGAGGAGGGCATAGCGGTGCTGCAGTTAGCTGCCAGAGAGGTATCGGAGTGGGCGGCTGATGCCTCTCTCAGACTCAATGCAGGGAAAACTAAGGCAATTTTATTTGGGTGCAATAAATTCGTAACGGACTTTCAATCAGGGTAACAGACCTGTATTGATTTGGGAGATGGTATCGGTATTCCATTCTCCGACTCTGTCAACAGTCTCGGGATGTTACTTGATTCCATGTTCTCATGGAGACCCCATGTAAATACCTTAACGAAAAAATAGATTACTGTTCGGTAGTATTGCTGGATGCTTCTCAGGAAATACGAAAGCGATTGCAAGTGATACAGAACTCATGTGTTCGTTACGTGTTGGGTCTTAGGAGAGACGATCAAATTACCCCTCATCGGAGGGCCCAGGGTTGGCTGCGCACTGATACAAGGAGCTCCTTGTATCTATATAGAGTACAGGTTATAGTTTTGTATAAGAGCAGTAGTTTTATCAAACTGAAGATCAATTTTAATACTCATGATTACCCGAATAGAGTGAGTGCGGTATCTATAGAGTTTTTAGGTGCTTATATGTTTAGTGCCAGTATATGACACTGATGATGCTCCAAGTTCATTCTATTTCCAGGTTAATATATAATACACCAGTTGGTAAAACAGTAAACTTACCTATAATAGGTTTTTTTGTACTCCGGCATCCCCTTAAGTAACTGCATATCCCTGAAGCAGTCCGCCAACAAAAATAAATAGAAATTATGAATATCGAATAAGCACTTGGAATTTACAGTTGATCAATGGGAGCCAACAAATGTGAATTTTAGTCCCAATACTCATGTTGGCGAACTGTTTAATTACAGCTTCTTTAGACCTACATGTGTGAGATAATGAGAAAAGAACCTTTATAAAAGGCAAATCGAAATTATGAATTATTCTGTTTTGCTCGTAGAGATCAATAATTTCAATCTAAACAATTTACAATACTATCTACAGATAATTTTATACAGTGTTTCAGAATTTATTTCTAAAGAAATTATAGTTCTATACCTGTATCATTAAATGCTGGGTTCTCATTTCTGAACTTAAGTGAGCCACCGAACGTGCAAGTGTAACCACATGAGATTCTAACCGCTGAAAACGTTTGTTGATACTCTGGAATTCATAAAAATATGATTAATTAAAATTTCAGTAATCTACTTAAGTATGAATGACATTATAAATCACTGATGTGTTCAAATTTAATTACACATTAATTTATTTGGTGACTTTAAATAATAAGAGAATGCATTCTAGTAATAGATGCGATAAGGGAAATGGGCTATATGATTGATACCATAACTGATCAACTCGCGGTAAATAATAAAGGCGGAAGTTGAATAGAACAAGTAAAATTACATAATATCGATATACTTGAAATGGATCATCGATTTGTATAATTAATAGGCGGCCATAATCGAACTTCGAAAATGAAGAGTTAAGCCAAAACATGTGAAATATATCGAATCACAAGTAACATAGCGATATATTTAACCCATTAACGACCGAGAATCGTATTTTTTTTCATCATGTTTAAGGCAAATTCTCATCATTAAAAAACGAAAATTTTCAAATGAAAAATACGGTCTCCCGTACTATGCAGTGTGCTCTTTCAGAATCTGGGGTTGAAATTGCGATTTTTCAACTAAAAAAAAATATGGCCGCTTTTTTAAAAAAAAAACACGAAAAATCGAAGACATTTTTTTTTCATGATTTTTTTTCTCATAGAAAACGCTGAATTATCCCCTCTTTTTTTTCAACCATGAGTGCACTAAATAGTTGTAGTTGAACGATGAATTTTTTAAATTTGTGACAATTAATATTTTCACCCCCGAAATGGCGTTTTTCACCCCTTGAGCGGCGAGAAAAATTTCACGTTTCGCATAAAATAGAAAAAAAAATCGGATCTTCACGAAAATTGGTATTCCGGAGTTTTTTAGGTCGCTGATTACGATTCTGCCCTCAAAATTTGAAAATTCAAGATGGCGGATCCAATATGGCCAACCAAAAATCCAAAAACTTATATGAATCGGGTGACATTGGGCACTCGGGGGTTTTCGAGGTCGCTGAATACGATTTCGTCCTCAAAATTGAAAAAATCAAGATGGTGGATCCAATATGGCCGACCAA
>UELV01103575.1:5907-18635 GCA_900490015.1 Megastigmus stigmatizans
TTTTTACTTTTTTCGAGAAGCTTGTTTTTTTTTTAAATTTGAAAAAAATTTAACTGTTTTTCAAAAAACTTAGTTTCATTTTTTTTTTGTAAAATTTCAACGTTTTTCAAAAAACTTGGTATTTTAATTTTTTCAAAATTTCGAATTCTTTTTTGAAAGATTTAGTTTTTTTTTCAGAATTTCGAGGTTTTTTTCCAAAAAACTTAGTTTTTTTATTTTTTTCGAGATTCGAATTCATCCAAAGTAAAACCTGGTTTTCGACACTTTCGAGAATTTTATCCCCTTTTTAGTGAATTTAGATTATTCTACAGAAACTGCAGCTTTTGTCGAAGAACCTGGTTTTATTTTCCCTTTCCCCCAAAAACAGAAATTTCCAGAAAGCGACTATTGGCGCGGAAAAACCGACAACTCGCGAATGCTCACGCCACCCGATATATTAAGTCTCAGTATACGGGCAGCTTTAACGTTCCAGAAAAGATAGTTTAGAAGAGCCTACCAATAAAGAGCGCCTTACCACCGCAAAACCTTGCGCACAGATAGCGTCTGGGTAAAGAAAAAATCAAGAAAAGCCCGATTGTAAAATCCAGTAACTACGCGCGAAGATATGGATAAAGCGGTAAAAAACTACATCTTGAACCTGGTCAAGGGCGAGGTCTAAAAGCATTTAGAAACCTTGGAACTCACCCGCACAGGATCGCGGCTTGGAAAAGCCGGCCGTCTGCACCAGTGTCTGCTCGGAATTCGGGACTCGGGATTCTACACAACAGAAGACTTTGTAGAAAGCGCAGAGCAGGATACCCCCATCCATCGAAGGAGGGAAAAACGCTCGATGCTAATAACCAGCGGAAGTGAGCTACGAGGTGAAGCAGCGCACGAAACGTAGAATCAACTCCCATTCCTACCAGAAGAACGGGCATCAACCGAGAAGGTAATGGAGAACCTCAATGCCACAGCACTATGGTCAAATACTGCTACGGTTAGCACGCACGTCACCGACGAAGAGGACAGCGAGAACGAGGAAATGGATAGGAGACGAGAATGGGTAATGCTAACGGCTACAGATTGCATGCCATTCCAAGTAAAGGCCGATCAGATGACGCGCACACCCCCAGCATCAAACATGAGGGTAGAACCAGACAGGACCAGACAAGCCGAGTTCCAAGACATATTCACGTACCATTACTAGCAGATGGTAAGTCACATTGTCTACACGAACAGAAGAACCACTGCGTTGTCACGGCTGTGGAAGGTTGGGCTTCATGAAGAAGTACTGCCCGAACTGTTCGCAAAACGGGACAGGGGGCGAGTCGAGGGGGTCTCTACCGCACAGTCCACGCCCATCGCCCCACCATCTGCCGAGTCGAAACCTAGGCAGGCCCCGGTAGAGGAGCAAGAGCACATCCAGAAGAATACAATCTCAATAATCCCGGCAGAACCCCTCAGAAGGGAGGAATAAATAGAAATCGGAGACTACCGACTAAGATCGCTCTACGACCCAGGAGCTTCTAGCATAGTTCTGTGCCCAGTCGATCTCCAAATCGCAGCCTCGGCCGAAGCCTCCTCCATATCGAAGTCGGAGAGGTTAGACTGGCAGACAGAAGAAGGAGTCCATTATGCGGTCACCTACTCTTACCTTTCAGGCTAGAAGGCTTGACGAAGGAGGTAAGAGTAGCGATCTTTCCCGACCTTGATGAAGAATGCTATGTTGGAGTGAACTTCATAAGAGCATTCCGAGCCGTGTTAGATCCAGACACTGACCAAATACTCCTAAAACAGACCGGAGCCTACGCTCCACTAGAAGTGGCAGCCATTGGAAGTGGCATAGTCACACTAGCATCGATAGGAGTAGCGGATGTATCAGAAGAGTAACTGGCACAGCTAAATGTGATGTTGGACGAGGTACTACCACCGAATGATGGCCCTTTCGGCTACGCCCACCTAGCCGAACATGACATAGATGTTGGCACGGTGAAACCGATAAAACAGAAGTATTACCCAGTTTCGCCGAAGGTGGACGAAGAAATGGATCGTCAAGTCACCGTAATGCTAAAAAAGTACATCATAGAGACCTCGTCCAGCAGTTGGTCAAGTCCAATAGTGATGGTAAAAGAGGAAAACCACAAAGAACGATTCGGCATCGATTTCCTGAAAGTAAATGCAGTAACGAGGCAGGACGCCTATCCTCAGCCTCACATGGGCGACATCCAGAGAAAGCTACGTCGAGCACGATACATCTCTACACTAGATCCGAGTTCAGCATACTACCAGATTAAACTGACAAGACAGTCAAGACCCATCACAGTCTTCACGGTGCCTGGCATGGATCTATATCTATTTAAACGAATGCCTTTTTGGACTTTGTAGCGCTGGAACTTCATTCCAAAGAGTCGTTGACCAGCTCATAGGCCCAAGCATGGAACCCTATGCATTCGCCTACCTAGACGATATAATCATCGTCTCAGAAGAGTTTGAAGACCACCTACGTTACCTTAAGCTCGCACAAAAACTCAGCGAGGCAGGACTAACGATAAATCGCGAAAAAAGCGTATTCTGCCACTCTGAATTGAAATATCCGGGCCTCTTTGTGAACCGAGACGGAGTCAGGCCAGAAACTCGATAAAGAATTATCTGGCTCCCAAGAACCTTAGACAACTCAGACGCTTCATGGGCATGGCTTCGTGATATCGCAAGTTCATGAAAGACTTCGCGACATTATTAGAACCACTATCCCGCCTCACGCAGAAGAACTCGAAGTACGAGTGGAAGAATGAACAACCCGAAGCCTTCGAACAGTTTAAGGCATTAACTCTCTCAGCCCCGGTGTTCTAAAGACCAGACTTCCGATAACCGTTCATTGCGCAGACAGATGCCTGTGACACGGGTTTCGGAGCTGAATTAATGCAAATCGTGGGCGAGGACGAAAAAGTACTAGAATTTGCCAGTAGAACTCTTTCTCCAGTCGTACAAAATTACAGCGTGCGGAGAGAGAATGCTTGGCAGTAGTATGGGCGAGTAAGAAATTCCGGCCCTACATCGAAGGCTACTACTTTAAGGTAGTAACAGACCACACCTGCCTAAGATGGTTAAACTTGATGAAAAACCCAACGAGCAGGCGCGCACGGTAAGCCTGGTCCCAGACGCACTTTCGAGAATGTTCGAGGAAGAAGAGCCAGCGATCAGTGCGCTGGCATGGTTAGAGGGAACGAAAGACCCTTGGTACCTCGAACAAGTCCGAAGAACAACGGAGGAATTTAGCGAGCATCTTCGATGGAAAATTACAGGCGGAAACCTCTATCTTCACCGCCAAAACCTAGACACAGAAGGCGTCATCGAGGAAGATGACGCATGGAAACTGATCGTTCCTAAAGAACACCGGCGCAATGTCTTGTGCGAGTGCCACGATGAACCGACGACGAGACACCTAGGGCGAGAGAAAACTTTCGACAGAATCGCAAGGTACTATTTCTGGCCCAAATTCTACGAAGATGTCCGCAATTACGTACGGAAATGTCAAATCTGCCAGCAAAGCAAGGTGGAACAAAAACTCTCTCTAGGCCTAATGCGCAGGCGAGTAATACAGAAACCGTGGCAGGTGGCGGCGGGGGATATCATAGGCCCATTACCAAGAAGTGCCAAAGGATTTGAATATATCCTCGTTCTACAAGATCTCTGCAACCGTTGGGCGGAGTGCACTCCGTTAAGAAAAGCAAACGATAAAGTATCATAAAGGAAAATTACGTTATGTTACATGCGTCTGAAAATTAAATAAACACCGAAACTCTAAATAAGAATTTGAAAGCAAAATTTACATATGTGTTAAAAGTTAAAAATTTTCATTTTTGCACGGTATTAAATGATAATATTGTAGAGTGGTTTCCGATTACTAAGGTTGATGTCGTGATCATAAAAGTTCTAGAGGGTATGTTTGCGTCCTTTCCATGTGCAGGTAATCTCCTCCAAATAATTCGAATTCTTGCTTCCATTATTGCTCGATCTCTAAGAGGGTTGTCGACACGTGCTCTTTGAAGCATATTTTCTGCCAATTCTACTGTTGCTCCTTCCATCAATACGGAATCTTTATATCGATTAATTATTGCTCCACATATAAGATACAATTCGCGGAGATGCATGACATGGTGGTATGGTATAATATCTTTAAAGATCTTAAAAATAGATTTCAAATGTCCATTACGCGCTTCTACAATCCATCTGGTTTTAGTAATCAATCTCGTATCATTTGCATCTTCCGTACTAAGTTGGGTTTCTCCTTGCTGAAGTACTCTGGGCATGTGAGTTTCTATCCCAAGATTTTGTAGTAGTGGGATTGCATCTCTGTAACCTCGATCCACTATGACAATAGCCCCTTCTCCCATCCATTCTTTTAAACGATTAGCATCATTTTCCAATTCATGTTGCAACATGGCAGCATCGTTATTTCTAGCATCTGAAAAGTAAGGACCATGTATGTCCAATATGTAACCATCAGGAACTACAATTAATGCAGGCTTAACTAAATGTCTGCCTTTGTAAAGGCAATAGGACTGCCTTAATGCTTGAAAGTTGGAAGACTTTTCTACGTAACAATATGTACCGACAATATATAGAATGACTTTCCGAGCTTCATCTTGGTTGTACAAAGTATTTGCAAAATCAGTTACATGTCTTTCAATGTACTGTTCACGAGTGATAGCATTCAGACCAATATTTTCCGGTACGAAACGCATCATCAACGATCTTCGTGCGTTTTCGCAAATAATAAAGTTTGTACTTATAATAGCTTTTAGTTTTTAACGAAAATGTGAAGTTCATTAATTTTGCATTTTAATTTTTGATGAATTAAATGCATCGTAATAGTTTAAATCATGAAAATTAAGAATTAATGTTTGCGGCTACGTATGTTTTTTTTTTGTTTTATCAGAACTGATCGGAAATTGAGATCGTGTATAAAAATCCTAAAAATTTACCAAAATAATATAACTTTTATTTAAAAACGTTGTTTTAAAAATGAGGCGATTCTCATACGGATTTTAGATGAATGTCATTTTTAATTATATATCAATGTTAATAACACCTTATCTAAACTGAATGATTGAACTTTAATATTTAATTTTTCAATTAATAATTTGTATAAAATGGTTGCTAATAAAGTGTCTATCAAAGCGTACACTCCACGTAACATTTTATAGCCTGTACCAAGTAAATTAGCGGTAGTTTCTGGTAATTTTCACATAAATATTATATTGTACTGTTGATAGATTCAGAACACTTTAATTTATATATAATCCATTATAGTCTCTAAAAAAAGTAGTGAAATCTATAAAAATTAAAAAGGTTAAACTTTTGGCAAGTATGATGTTTCTTCCCCAGCAAAAAATAAAATCTCTTTCGTTACTGTATCTATGTAATATCTTTTGATAATGTAAAAAGTAAAATAAATTTTTTGCATAACGTCGAATTCATATTTCTAACTAAATAATCAATTGTTTACTACATTTTTTATATTATCTAAATTTGACTTTAAGATAGTTATAAAATAAATAGAAATTGCTGTCAAAGCTTCTATTTGTCCCAGTAATGCAAATTACATAAACAATTTCTTATCAATTTCCAATTTCTTATTGCATAATTTGGCTAAAGAAAATTGTGAAATCATTTTAGAAATAGTCAAGTATTCTTTTTAGCTTAGTAGCAATCTTAGCAGTTTGTAAGTCATTTTAGTTGTTCTATTATTTTTTTCTCTTTTCAATTTTGTACAATATTCTTTATGTTAAAACGACTATAAATATACTTGGCGGCACGACGTCAGGCAGTTTATCGGTGAGCTTACACTAATTATAAGTACATTATTTATATTAGTAATAATTACTCTGTATATTTTAATTTTAGATAGGCTTACCATCTTGATAATATGTATTTGGAGACCTATAAAAAACATGATACTACTAAACTCATAAACAATGGAATTATTTTGCTACTTTACCGTGAGTGGAAATAAGCAGCGATAAAAATGAATTTACGGCTTAAATGGTTTATAAATCAAAAATAGTTTCTATACTACATTTAATATTACTGGTCATAGGATAAAATGTTTCGATATCAATTTAGAAGTAATATATGTTATAACCCATAAGAATTTTAGCTTTATTAAATATTCACTTAATCAAAAATTAAAAAAATACATTTCAAATCAAATAGAAAAGGGCATGAAACATCATAAAGAGTAGAAGGGGAGGTATAATTTTGTATAGATTCTGTAATTCAAATTATATATCGATCAAAATTACTAATTAACATTATTTTTTTTACTTCAATGTTAAGGAAACGTATTTAGTAGTTATTAATATTAAGTTTTATTGTTTTGTATATTACGGCTGCATTTAATTACAACTAATATAAGCTTACATTTTGTTCGTTACTTTAATCTGCCTGTCTCCGTACCGCCAAGTATATTCATAGTCATTTTTAGATAAAGAATATTGTACAGAATTGAAAAGAGAAAAAAATAATAGAACAACTAAAATGACTTACAAACTGCTAAGATTGATGCTAAGCTAAAATGAATACTTGACTATTTTCAAAATGATTTTACAACTTTCTTTAGCCAAATTTTGCAATAAGAAATTGGAAACTTATAAGAAATTGTTTATCTAATTTGCATTACTGAGACAAATAGGAGCTTTGACAGCAATTTCTATTTATTTTATAACTTTCTTAAGGCCAAATTTAGATGATATAACAAATATAATAAAGAATTGATTATTTAGTTGGAAATATAAATTCGACATTATGCAGCAAAAAACATATTTTACTTTTTACATTATCAAAAAGAGATTACATATGGGAGCGTCCACCAAAAATAGGTAGCGAGCGCGCGCAGCGCTTTTTTTGCATTAAAATCGCTCTCTTCAACTCTCCTATAATCCTTCGTTGAGTATGTCAGAAAAAAACAAAGCATGTATATCGATAGATTTTTTCCTGCTCTTTCTAATGGTGCTATAATTTTTACAGCAAAACACTTTTTTCTGGTCGAAAATTCAATTTGAATGTTCAGACCATTCCAAAAAAAATATAACATTTTTTTTCAAAATAAATTTCACCATTCGAAAGTACAAGTCAGATATACAGTCAAGTTTATTATATGTAACTAGCATCTCCCGTCGCGGCTTCGTTCACAGTATAACGCATAGATGTAATATAATAAATGATTTTCTTAAAAAATGATAGATCTATAAAATGCCTAAGTATATGACATTCTCTATCACGTTTTTATTTTCTGGTAATAAAATAAACTGATTTTCAGAGTTACCAGTCCTTGAGAGACACACATATAATTTACCATGGGAAAAACAATCTGATCGTAAATCAATTCCTACGGATTTAAACGTTTGTCTCTTTAATTGTGTGACTTTATAATTGTAATAGCGAAAAGTTTGACAGGAAATTGCAGTCTTCTGAATTTGAAGGGTAAGTTAGTAAGGATCATAGGGATGCAAGGAATTTGAAGGGCCTATGAGAATGGTAGTTACTATAATATTATTTCGCATAATTTTGATTTCTAATCTAGTAGCATTGCATAAATTAGGGGGATTAAGATTTTTTAATAGAATAATAGGAGCTCCTATTTTGAAACCAAATCAGTGCGGACGAAAACCTGCTGGATCAAAAGAATTTAAAAATTCTGGTGGACATTGCACTGCGTTAAAACTGTGATAATTGATCTATATTCTTTAAATTCTGCTTCTAACTTTTCTAAAATAATATTATTTATTTCAAATGCTGACGTGTTCCTAGGTGTTATTATTGCTCTATCACACAGCCACTCAAAAAATTATGAACGAATAAATTTTGACAAATTTGTTACAATTTTTACTCGAAAACGGTTTGCTCGACAGCGGGTTTAATGCTCTTACTTATATCCTCGACGACCAATATGTAGGTAAAAATTCGCCAAAAGCTGTTCGTCGCCGCCTGGTGACAGACGTGCGACTCTGCTTCCCCACACGGCGGTGCGCAATTGCACGAGTATTCCGCTGGCCGACCGCCTCACGCCTTTGTTGCACTATATTACTCAGCTACACGTATGTAAAGTAGTCCCTGATTCATTTTTTTTTTTTTTTATAATTTATGATATATTTAAATACAAAACCTATCCTATGTTACTGCACGATGCTAAAAATGTATCCTATCAAAATTTCATTGTAATCGATTAAGTAGTTTTTGAGATTTTTATAACCATACAAACAAACGCTGTCTCTTTATTCTATTAGTGTAAGATAACTAAACCAAATTTATTACAATTTTGATAATATTATTTATAAAATAAATTTATTGTAATTTTTATTGCATCACAGTATAATAAAAAAATTTTAATTTCAAAATGTTGTTAGGGTTGGTCCTAAAAAATTTTTTTCATTAGAATTTAAATGTAATATTTTTATTTAAAAATTTTATTTAATAACTCTTACCTTTTATTGCTCCAAAAATTGAACTTTATTGCTTTGCCCTTCTTCGTACGCAAATGCTAATTTTTCTTCGTCAATTGCTTTTTGGAAATGTTTGTAACAAACTGGATGATTTACTGTATATGTACTTAAATGTTTCGGAAAAAAAACTTGAACATCTTCATCATTTGTATTAAATTTAATTAGAACACTTTGATCGTAAGGAGTTGTTTTTACTGCCATTTCTTTAATTTTAAAATGAACCAATAGGAAGTGAATTTAGAGATATTAAATTTGCCTGTTACTATTTCGTAATAAGCTGGCATTATTGCAGTATGAGAAAATTTTTTATGACAAGTATGATGGCTGTGACGAGAGAGAGAATGGTAAATTTAGTAATAAGTGGAATGAAAGGATTCTCTCTTTCTTTGTGGATTCGGTATCGTCCAACTCTCTGGTAATTTAATCCGAAAAGGAAGTTGTGAAGGCGGGTAAATTAAGTGAAGTGAAGGCTGGAGAACTTTGTACTTGCTGTATTCACTATATGAAAAATGTGTCAAATGGTAGTAAATGCGTTGCGCGGCAATCGGTCGGTCGTTCCTCGTTCAGATGTTAGCTCGTTCTCCTCGATGCAACTCGATGGGGCTGCTTTTTTTGGGTTTCGTTAGAGGTGTTGGAAGTGGTAAAAATCGCCTTGTGCAATTTTTGTAGAGTCGGCAATTTAACTGTTGCTGGGTAGAAAATTGTTGCGTCTGCTGACGCGACGTACGCCGCATTTTATTGTGATTTAATATTTGCGCGCTAATGAATAAAAATCATAGGACAGCTAGGTGTCCTATGTAACATGACCGGGGCCTCATCACCTGCGCCCTCGCAGGTGCCGCAAGGATACGCGCAAATCAGAGCTCGACGGCATGGTAACGAAAACAAGTCATGAAAAAATGTATCAAATGTTGTAAAAGTTTACGCAAAAATGATATGATAAAAAGGGTATGACTTTCGTAATACAGAATGCTTTTTAGCACTATAAGACTTGATACAAGGAAAAAGAGAGATAGCTAAATTAACAATTTGTGCAAGAAACGTATACGATTACAAAAATGATTTTTTCAAGAATTCAAATAAAAATATAAGTATACAAAAATTGATTTAGATAAAAAATTCGCAAAAATAAAAGTGTAAGGTTACAAAAATGATTTAGACAAAAATTCGCATTAAATTGATTTAGACAATATTCACATAAAATTGCTTTAGAAAAAAATTCGCATAATATTGCTTTAGACAAAAATTCGCATAAAATTGCTTTAGACAAAAATTCGCATAAAATTCCTTTAGACAAAAAAATTTATGATTTCAAAAATTGATTTAGGCAAAAATTGATTTAGTAAAAATATAAGATTACGGAGATTACAAAAATGTGAATTTTTATAGAAAATTATTCTATGTTATATGCGTCGAAAATTAAATGAACGGTTGATTAAATAAACATTGAAGCTCTAAATAAGAATTCGAAAGGAAAAATTCACATATGTGTTAAAAGTTAAAAATTTTCATTTTTGCAAGGTATTAAATCATAATCTTCGGGAGCGGTTTCCGATGACTAAGGTTCATACCATGACCATAACAGTTCTGGATGGTATGTTTGTATCCTTTCCGTGTGTGTAATCATTTTCTTGATGTGGCGTATAGAGCACCGGCAGACCTGGGATTTTATTGTCTTCTAGGCTAGGTGGTCCATTGGTATTATTTTGGACTCTCGGATAGTTCTGGATGAGTATTCCCATCTGTTGTGCTGATTGTATTTGTATATTTTCGATAGTTTTTATTTCGCTTGGTACAGGTCGATGTTGCTTTTTTTCTGAAAACAATCTTTTCTTGATTAGTGTAAGGGGACCCACCACTAATAATATTTTTCACAGAATAGCGCAAATAATTGCTATCATTATGAAAGATCCATCAAATATAATTATTTTTTTATACCGGTTTACTTTATAGAATTACTGTTAATATACACAATTGAGAATTAATAACAGTATATTATTAGTCCAAGATTGAATTGTTGTAAAATAATCTCTTGTATTTTGTTTTACCTCGTACGGTAAATATAAGAATATCATCAATTTTGAATGTGTAGGTGCCGGAGAAAGTATAGTGAAGTACTATGAGAATTATTTGTTTCTCTTCATTTTTTTTTTTTTTTTCGTTTCTACATGAGGATTTTATTATGTGCTAGTGAATTGTATTCTACAAGTGATTTCATTGCTATTCGAATGTATCCATTTTGTATGCAGCTCTCATATTGTCCATTGGATTTTTTGACTTCTGTATCTATTTTCAAAGGGAAAGGCGTTTTACTTCGTGAAATTGCTCATGCTGCCTTTGTTGATTTATGGTCCTTATCTGGTCTTTAATATAATGTGTATGGGTTGAGATTTGCGCTAGAGTAGCGTTTCCAACTGTATTGACCTGTACTGCTCCTTTGATGGCCTATGTAATTTGTGGAACACAAATGCCGTAAATAAGGCGCATGAAGGTCGTAATGATCCTGTCTATGCAGGGCTTGGATTATGCACTCACGCCGGCACCGTAAGGAAACGTTTATACGTTCTTTCTTTGCCTTACGCTTTTATAGTCATATTCAATTTCATGACTGTGAAAATTTAAGATTATTTTTCTTATTCTTCCTTCACTGTCGAAAGAAAAAATTTGGGTAGCTTGCATTATTATATAATACATTCCTACCTGTTTACACTCATTTGTTTCAAAGACGAGATGAGGAATAAAAAATTATTTTTGTAATATAGATTTTTGAATTTAATAATATTATTTTTCACTCTTAAAAAGTCACCCGTTTCTCTTATATATTTGCGATCTCTTTTTTTCTGAATATTACTTCTTTTGCAAGCTGCATAACGTTAGGGGTACATTCCATGTAATATGTATGCTCACGGTAGCATGGATATGTATTATAAATTAATTAAAAAGGTATTCTATAGTGAGATAACTATTGTAATGGGGTTCAGGCTGGGGATTTGCGCAATGGCCAGGGCGACTTGCTCTAGCGGGAGTACCTGCTGCCGATGCTCAGCAGCCGTGATCCCACGATACGGCTGGAGGTGCGAGCGGACGTTAGCCGCTTGTGCAATTGCACCTTCGTGCAATGCCGAGCCCCGTTATCAACGCCGAGAAGTTTTCCTCTCGGCTTTTCTTATATGAGAGACAGCTGCTCTCGCTGTCTCTCTCGTGTGTCTGCTTTCCCTGAAAAGGTCCGCGAAAACGCGAACCCAGTTGACTTTTCTCGCCTTCGCTACCGGCCAGCTCGCCACGATCGGCGAGGGCGGTATTCGCTCGGGCGGGGAAAAGGAAAACGAGTCAGGTCAAAAAATGACACTCACTCCGTTAAATAATATAAAAAAATAAACGAATATATTCTACTAAACGTGATTCTAATACAATTTCGGCCTCAACATGACCTGTTTCATGGCAATATTCGCAGACTTTTGTTGTTGTTGTGGCTCAAACCCCGACGTTCTCGTGTTCTTGATGGGCGGCTAGTCGTGCCGCTCCTCTGTCCACAATATCGGCAAAAGCATCCTCTTTGCTCCAGTCGGACGTACTGGTATTATATGGAGTCGACTGCTGATATTTCATCTGTGCTGTGTTTGGAGTAACTTGGTTCTGAATTATCGGACCAGGTAATGGCCATGGAGTGATTCTGGGTATTCTGTACGTGTTATGGAAAAGCGTCGGTATCTCTTTCCCTCGATTTCGCGTCTGATGTTCTACTGCTACTGCTGCTGATATAACAGCGCGAAGACAGTCTGAACTCCGGTGGATCGCATAGTCCGTATAGGAAATAGTCCAGAGCATCATGATTTGTCTTTCGCTTATAAGTGTCTTTTTCGTATGGCTGCAGTCCCTGAACAGACTGATATATAGTTATGAGACTCATATATAGTAAAGGGAGCTAGCGGTTATTGACCGCAGCCCGACCTTAGCACAGGGTGGAATAATCGGGCGCCTAAAGATCAGCCTAGAATCCGCTTGTAGCACTTCCAAAACTTTTACGGCTTTTCAAAACTTCTATTCGTGTGATAGGAGAAAGATAAATTTTATATCTATTTTTTGTAGATATTTTTTTTTAATGTATTTATTTTACCGCGATAAGATGGAGTGGAGAACGGAACGAACACAAGTAAAAACCACGACAATTTCACGTGAACCGTGTAGTGGAAATAATTCTTAAACATGTGTTAAATCAATGAGGGAGGGTAATATAGATTCCCC
>UELV01103782.1:0-10204 GCA_900490015.1 Megastigmus stigmatizans
ACCCAAGCCTCGTGGACTTCTCTCATGAAAAGTAATATCTGAATTGCACGTTTTGCACTTCACGTGCTGTGTAATCACAGATAATACAGCTAACAGATTCACAATTCTGTAGCTTGATCCATAGTTAACATCAAAATCATCATCGGACGATTTCAATTTTTTTACTGACGCACTGACACCTTGAGAATCACTCTCCGCTTCAAATCTATTCATAGGGCGTCTTTTCGAGATACTACTTTGTCGCCGTGTTTTGTAATTGGTTTTTGAATCTTTTTTTGTATCATACACTTTCTTGTCACTCATTTTTATATCAAAACTCAAATTTAAACGAAAAACAGTTCAAGTATCGAGAACTATTTGAGAACTATACAACACAAACAGCGTGGCTTTCTGTATCAAAACAGACGCTATACTAACGTACTTTGCTTCGAAAGTCACGTGACTGACCCAAGAATACAAGAGAGGACATCTATCATGGCATCCTACAAGTTGGCGAACAATAGGTGAGCCGTAAGGCCGCAGGTATATAAATCGCTAGCAGGTAATCGATCGTCCGTTTCGGAGCAGCTGGAGCCGCTAGGTAAATACTTCGAAATTTCAATGAAAAAAATTTTTTTCCTGGATGGGAGTCTTTGTTTCCTATTTTTAAAGGTTCAGAGCATATTTTAAGCTAATAAAAAAAAAATCGATTTTTCAAAATTTCTACAGTGGTGTTACCCCTTAAACTCTCATAACTTTTGAAAGAAATCAGCTATTTAAGTACATAACCTCTCAAATTGAAGGTCGCATTCTCAGTTTTCATTTGTAATTAAGAAACATTTTTTGTTTTTGTTTGTTACTGAGTTATAAAGCGTAAAGCAACTTAATAAATGATTACGTATTTAGGTTAAGTAGCGTTTATGTTGTATAATTGTGCCCATTTGTCGCAAATATTGGTTCTAAACTTAATTTTCAGGTACCAGAATTTACTTTCCAAGTTAACTGTAGACTGCCTCCACTATATAGAAATCTACAGCTCTGTTTCAAATCAATTGGATACGACCAAAAACAAGTATTTTGTAAATAAACTTCAGAGTACTCTCGACGCTTTATCGAAATGCCATGAGCTCAGGCGGATGGGTGGCACCAGAACTCACGTGCGTCGCCACTTAATTATTTACATGCGCCAAACGTAATTGGCATTATGCCAGTATTGCTGCTCACTTATCCTGTCTGTCTTGGCTAATTTCGCGACATACTATAGTAAATAGCAGTGCAACGGGATCTGATGGCATCTTATCACATATGCTCAAGATTGTAGCTACATCGCTTGCAGCCGCCATTACCTCTATTTTTAATTCTTCATTGGGTACCTCTACATTTCCCCTGCACTGAAAGCGAGCTTTTATCTCGTTCTTGGCCTTAGTGAAAATAGCTACAATGGTCGCCACGTCGGATACTCGTCCCACGGCTAAGCTGTGCGAGAATTTCAAAGCCCTTGACCGTGTCGCCCATCTTCAGTTCTCGCGGCACTTGCAACCAACTGGCCTTCTCGATCCTTGCCAGGCAGGTTTTCGCCGTGGCCATAGCATACAGACTACTCTCTTGGAAGCCCTTGATGAGGTCAGGTGGACAGCCGGTAAGCGCATAATAACAGTGCTTATTCTTTTCGATTTCTCAAAGGTGTTTGGTACGATTCTCGTGGTCTCCTCGTCCGAAAGGTAAAGTGTATGATGTGCTCGAACGCGGCTCTCTCATGATTTTATGCTTATTTGTATGATAGGCTCCAAGCAGTGGGTGATACGGGTGACTCCACTTTTGATTGGATGAAGGTCATGGCCGGTGTGCCCTAAGGCAGGGTCACGGTCTACTTTTTCTCCTGTTGATGAATGAGTTTCCATTAGTTTTGAGTATCGCGCGTCATATAATCTTTGCGGGCAACACCCGGATCTATTACTCTTTTGCTCCAGCCAACTTACGAGATGTTATCGTGGCGATCGCTCGCGATGCTAATGCCGTGTCAGCCTGAACGTCTGAAAATGGCCTTTCTCTGAATTCCGAGAAGACCAAAGTAATTCTCTAGGATAGTAAGGGTTTTATCTCTCGAATTTATCTCAAAAGCATTCTTAAAATTACCATTCTTGGGATTTGTATCGCATCCGCCTCCCACGTCAAGAATCTTGGTGTCCTCATTACCTCCACTCTTAACTGGGCGTCCCATGCCAACAAAATCGTAGGCCGTGTCTTTGGTACCCTGCGCTCCCTAAGGTACTACCGCCATTCACTTTATTTCTATCTTAAAAAGAGCCTAGCTGAGAGGTTGATTTTTTCCCACTTCGATTTTGCTTGTGCTGTCTATAATATAAACGATATATGATATAAACGAAAAGTCACAACACGAGGATTCAGCGAGCACTTAACCCGTGTGTGTGCTTCGTGTGTGGCAACATTCTACATCGTAGATTCATCACCGCACACCATATTAGCCTGGGCTGATCCTCTTCATAGGCTCACTAGAGTTTAACATGCTAGCGCATCGCTACCCAGCTTATCTAGCCGTCAACTTTCGGCATACGAATGTTGACGTGCTTGCTCGCTCATCTTCCCGGCTTCCTCTTCCGTAATCCGCTTCTTTTACAGCTCCAAGGATGGAAGCATGGCAGCGTTCATTTACCATAGCAGCCTCTTATATTTTAAATGCATTTACACCGCCATAATGAAAATTTGAATTTAAAAAACGGGGTTGCCTCGTATGCATATGTCAGTATTTATTGTTAAAGTTAATAAAATTAATAATGCAGATTACATTGATACAATGATGATATAAGCAACACGACAATGACGCATTTGAAGTGGCAGTGATAAAAGTTATTTATTAAATTTACTTATTACATATTTTAATAATAAAAATATAAATGTTTTATTCGTAGCATATTATTATCCCCAACCCAAGTAAATTTCTGACCAGGGGTGAAGTTTCAGTATAGTGGTGAGTTATGAGCAATATAATGAAATACATCGTTACTGGTACATTTACATTTGTTGATTTATAAAACTCCTTACAGAGATATATTCGTATTTTTTTGTTTGTTTGCACCTACTGTCCTTGCGTCGTGGAAGAGATGCCTGGAAGCGGAACACGCACACTACGCTACTGCCATTGCTGATTACCGGCGCAACAGGCACCGAAGCACGACGACGAGGATGTTGCCACCCGCACACACGTTCACCCAGACGAGAACGACGAATCAGAGTCGGCAAGCACCTCGGGAGCGTCCTCGGGGACGGCGGGCAGCAGCGCAAGCACAAAGCAACTGGCACGCGACGAAATCAAGTCGGCGGCCATTGGCACTGTCACCAGTAATGCGAAAAAGAGAGAGGAATAGTGCTAAAAGGAATACGAGAGAGAGCGCATTGTAATGAAAACACATGTTGCACATAGGGAATCTGGCGTCCCTAGCGGCTGCCATACATGCTCCTAGTAGCTATTGGACACCTTCAGCGGAATCCTCAGTAAATTAAATTGCGCGACGAGTTTCGATTTATGCGCGTGACTCTCGACACTAGGTAAGGAACTAGGATGGCTCTCATGCACCAATCAGCGATGATTCAAATAACTGAACGAAGATAATTGGAGGATATCGACACTAGTTATCCAAAAAGGTATAAATTAGTCAAGATTCGACTTCGCAAGTAGAATTTTGGACCTGACAACAGGTGCAAGAGCGATAAAGACAACAGCAATTTTGGAACAAGTGCGATGAATAAAGAATATTGAAGAAGATGCGGATGCGATCAGTGAGCGCTTCTAAAAAGAACACTTTCTACCCCGATCTCGACCGGATAGCACGCGCTTGAATTAAAGAATTTCTTTTATATTGTGAAACATAGACGGTACGAATAAATCTAGCGAAGAGAGTAGGCGATTAACTTCGTGATTACTAATCTAACGACAATTATACTATTGCGACACTCGAACTCAGGTTAACAGCGAGAGAGTAAATTATCGGTAATGCAAAGAGGCAATGTATTCAGACAATTTGTGATAGACGGCACTAAATATAATACGAGCGTCGCGAGCAATACAACCGCGACAGATAAAATTAGTAATGCGCCTTAGCGCATCTCACTTGGTTCCGACCGAGTGCGGGGAGAAGTCAAAGACCTGTCACACGAAACAGTAGAAAATTTTTTTTATAATAAAATAATAATTTTCTGGTAAATAATAATGATTATTCATTGGAAATTTAACTGATTTATGTCCACATGGATCCCTATTACGTAAAAATTTTCATTAAGTTTCAATAATTATTTTTCGAGAAATGCAATACATACAAATGAAAAAGCTACTTATCTTACGATATCTTAAAATTTAAGCGAAATGAAGACATTTATAACTTTTCCTATCAAAAGTTCGATTTATCGCATGCGAGAAAAAATACATATACGTTAAATTGAGCTTCTTATCTAGTTTAGTACTTGAGCGAGTATAGATATCACCCTCGTGTGATCTTTTCACTCGTGGATAAAATCACTTCATCGCACTAGTACCGAAATATACTTTTTAAATATATCGCTAAAATTTAAAAAATTAGTATATCAGCATACATAAAACGTAAAAAAATAAATAACAAAAATCTATATTATTATAAAGATTATAAATGAAATGAAACGATTTTTCGAGAACCAATAAGCGATTCCTCATTTAAGTTAGAGAAATTGCGACATTGTGAGGGTCTCGAATCCTCCTCATCAGGCTACACAAAATACATAAAAACAACATAAATAAAACTCTTTTAAGTTAAAAACTAGCACTGCATAATTATCAAAACCAGACATACACCTTACTAATAACGTCAATTAATAGTTCAATTAATTCAACCTTCTTACAATTTAATCAAAAATATTTGTTTGTTTGTAAAAACATTATTTGTTTGTAAAAACAAATAACGGACGCCCCCATTGGCTTTTGCACAAACCAGTGGTATACAGAAATTACTTTGGAAGTACTGGAAATAAATTTTCTTAACTAAATTACAAAAGAAGTTATTTCATGCAGCAGATAAAGCAATTATTGACCATAATAAAATAGGCTCTACATTCAAAACTTTTAACGTATATCATCCATCTCTTCGTTTCATAGCTGAACATGAAAAGAATAAAAATGAATTAGTTTCTTGGACATCGAACGCATAAAAACAGATAATAATTCTATCATTACAAACTGGTACCGGAAACCTAGAGCAGTAGCATCTAGCAGGTATATAAATTTCTTTTCTCATCACCCGACTACACAGAAAGCAAGAGAGAATTTTCCGAGATGATTAATATAATTTACCATAGTGATACGTTAAATATAATAGAAGATGCCAATTGTTTGAAAAGTGAGTATAAGTATACTCTTAACTTAATCAAGCGGTACTTTTTAAAGTCTAACTTCACACCACACACATCTTTTTTCCTTCAATTTCATAGTAGGATATTATTCCGCACTAACAATAAGAGGTATCCCCACTACTATCTCCAGCAAGCACAGACTCGGGCCTGCGGCATCACTTTATGTCTCGCCGCGCTGATTTTTTTATATGTTTACGCGCTTAATTTCATATGTGGTATCTAGTTTTCTTTGATCTAGTTTTATTCTGGGCCTCACGAATAAAGTTTCCGCTTTGCATAGCCTTTTATACCCTTCGCGGGGCCCAAGAAAAGTTTATGTGTTATACTTCTGAAAAGTAATGTAAATTACATATTTTAATTAAATCATTTATATTATTTTTGATATAATTTGTGTAACTTCTGTTTATTATTTTATTTTAAAATTTTATTATTTAACCAGGCATTTGATCAACTAGTTTGCCTATTTTCTTATACATACCAAATCATGTATTAATTGACGTTATTTGCAAGGTGCGTATTATGATTTTGATAATTGTGCAATATTAATTTTTAACTTTTGCTGTTGCTTTTATATATTTTGCGCAGCCTGATGAGGAGGGTAATTTTTCGAGATCCTCGAAATTTCTCCAAATTATACAAAGAATTGCTTATTGGTTCTCTGACGATCGTTTTACTCCATTTATTATCTTTATAACACAAATCTATTTTTCATTATAAATCAAAAGAAAATCATCCAATCTAAAATATTATTTTTCGCGAAAACATGACAAAAATGAAAGTAAAATATTTTAGGTACACACATAACATATATACGAGTATATTGTGTGAGAAAGTAAAACATTTCTGACTTACCATTAAATGTGTAACATTTTTTCCTATTTTTACGACTGTTCCAGAAGACTCATGCCCAACAATCATTGGTTGTTCTACCACAAAATCTCCAATTCTGCCATTCGTATAGTAATGAACATCGGATCCACATATTCCAACGCATGACATTTTTATTAGTACTTCTGAAAGATCCAACGTATTAAAATTAAATTTTAAATAGTTTCAAAATGATAGGGTCAAATATTTAACAATTACATATCTCTTTGAACAGAGTCTAATCCTTAATGATAATAAGAAAATAAAATGCAATTTTTTCGTAGAAGACACTTACAAGGGGAACCCATGATCTCCGGGAAAGCGATTTTACTGAAACTTTGGGAAGTAGTTTTTGGTACCTAAAATGAAATTTAGAAACAATTTTAGCAACCAGTGGGCCGAATCTTTCAGGATAACCGCTATTCATGCCGAATACGCGAAAATTCATAGACTCATTTCACGCTTTACTGATTAGCGACTAAATAAAATATAAAATCTTTCCAAATTACAAAATTAAGAAAGCGAACTTTAATTTGAGAGGTTGTAAAAGTCAAAAGCTCTACTCATTCAAAAGTTATGAGCGTTTCAAAATTAGACTCAATCTCGTAGTTAAAACTCTTCATTATTTTTATAATATAATAATTTAAAATGTCAAATTGTGCCTAATTTTCAAACTCTCATAACTTTTGAAAGAAATCAGCTATTAACGTATATAACCTCTCAAATTGAAGGTCGCATTCTCAGTTTTCATTCGTAAATAAGAAACATTTTTTGTTTACGTTTTCTGCTGAGTTATATAGAGTGAAGCAATTTAATAAATGATTACGTGTTTGGCTTAAGTAGCGGTTAGGTTGTAAAATTGCGCCCACTCTAACTTCATTTTCAGGTACCAGAATCTACTTCCCAAAGTTTGAGCGAAATCACTTTCTCGGAGATCGTGGATTCCCCTTGTTAGTTTCAATGAAACAAAAGTTGAATCAAAAGCGTTTCAGGATGTTTTTTACCGTTATATGTAAAAACATTTTTTTCTTAAACTAGTTAGTTAATTTTGAAAATTCAAAATCCATATTATTGCTTTCGCATAAAGAAAGTTTTGAAACAATGAAACTTTTGTTCAACTTTTTAATCCTATTCAATATAATTTTGATTTCTGGGTCCAAAATTATGTGTCATTTAAAAATAATTATTATTCGTCTCTCTGGTCTTTGCGCGCGGTGCCTCAGAATATGGAATCGCGATCACCTCTGCAACTACCCCCGTTGTTGCAGAGGCTTTTTAATCCTTTATAGGCTTCTCGGTATTCCCATGGTGCTATTTTGTTAACATTGGGAATTTTCATGGGGTCTTTGCTGTGTGGATCATTCCGTTCACCTCTTTCGGACAGTATAATTGTATCTATTTATCTCGCTAATATAGCCTTTCTCTAGGTAAGGGTCCCGTACCAGGAGCTTAGTGGACTTGGATCCACAGCTACCGTCCGCCTTAAATGTTGCATTACTTCTCAAAGCATTGACGTGATATTCCTGTTACCAGGGAGTATTAAGGTCTGAAAGTCGACGTATTCTTCGCCGTATTTTTAAAACTTATATATACAGATATTTTTATTTATATCTGATATATATTTTCGAAATAAAAATAATTCGAAAGATCAAACTTGAAAATTAATCGAGTGGCACTGTACGAGTTTAAAGTAATCATATTGAATAAATTTAAAAATACAGTGCCTGGCACTCTGATTCACTCTGCCTATTCAGCTTAAGATTAGAATCGTGATTAAAGTAATTTATAAAAATTTAAACGGGAAATTAACCATCTTTTGCCTTTTACTTATAAATGCGGGGAAGCTACCGAGCTGTCCCACGCTTAGCCGAATTTCGTCGTTGTAATCTTTAAGATAAATACTTTAGCACATGCGGTTCTGTTTTATATAAATTGCATTATTAAAATCACAAAAACTATAGTTGACTAAGTATAACTAGAACGTTAAAAAATATTTAGTAAAGTATAAAATTTAAATAATGAGAATTAATTACTACGCTAACAGAATTTATAACGCTTCCTCGGTTCTCGTCGATAAGAGCCGAGCAAAAGCCAAGTTACTCTCCTTCCCTTCTCGTCTTCCTATCGAAGAGAGCATGGGACGAGTCTCCCACCTCTCTCTTTCTCTCGCTCCTTTACCGCGTTTGAAACAAGAAAGGAGGAAGGGATTCATACATACTGTCTTTCATACATTGTATACAGAGTTGTGGCCTTTCCCTAGCTCACCTCTTTTCGAACTTGGAGAAAGAGTATGGACGAGGCGAGGAGGGACGTCCTTACATTCGACTATTTTCGTAAGGAATATACGAATATCGATTTTCAAGTAAGTCAGACTCATTTATTTCATTTATACGATATCGTATAAATGAAATCAATGCGTGTGACTGTTGCATTTTGACTTTTGTTTCATAATGGTATAGTTGATGTATTTTAATTGTATCATAACGTGATTTTTAGTTTTTTAGTGATTTAGTGTATAATGAATTTAATAATAATCTAAATGAATTGGTTTAATATTTAACTGATTTAATATTTAATTTGGCAAGCATTGCCTATTCATTACAAAATCTAAACGGACAGACTTCATCTTAGTTATCATGAACGGTGACGATCAGTTCAGTCCTGTATCGACCAAAGGTACTCCCGCGTGCTCTGTGTACCCATGCAAACACTCAAGGCATTCTTTCTATCGATTTAAAAACATGAGTCTACAGGGCGCTTTTCCTTTTGCAAATAGGCTAGTTTATGCCTCAATTGCACGCGCAAGGGACATCTCTGACTTCAAGTCATCAAATCGCTGTGCAAGCAAAAGCATCACTCAATATTACATTTCAAAAGTAGGCCCTCTCGTTCGACTTCTTCACCTAGTGAAATCACTTCTCTGGTCACTTCCTCAAAAAATGAATCGGGTACTACCACATAAGTGCTGCTGTTCTACTCTCGTGCTACTAGACTTTACTTGCATGCTACCTACATTCAACTTTTCCATGAAAGACTAGCCATATTTGCAAGAATTGCAATTAATGTTATTGGAATTATACAGGGTGTCCAAAAAGTTCCGGGCCACCCCAGTAAGTCTCAAGATATAAATATTTCTGAAGAGATTAAGGCCATTCCTGTAGTAACTTTAAACGAGGAATCCGATGGTGACCTTGGATTTGACCTTTAGCTTGACCTTGAAGGTTATTTCAAGGTCAACTTTGTTTTTTCAAATGGAAACCCCTATTTTTGACACCGGAAATCGATAGAGCGGAAAATTTTACGTTCAGATATGTACTTAGGTTGCAGAAAAAGTTTGACCTTGAGGGTTACTCCAAGGTCATTTACCCCCAACAAGATTTTGAGATACCTTCGAATATTTTTTCGATGGGTAAAGTTTTTGTTTTTGTAGTTTTCAACAAGGAATCCGGTAGCGACCTTCACCTTGACCTTCAAGGTTTTTTCAACGTTAACTGTTTTTTTTTTAATCGGAAATCCCAGTTTAAATAACGGAAATCGATAGAGCAGGAAATTGTACATTCAGTTAGTATTTTTTAAAATGATGACCTTACTACCGTGCTTATTCTTACTTTTAGCGTTACCCAGAAACAACGACGTGGACGTAGTAAGATCTGTTTCCTTTGGAGTGCTTGATTAGAGTGAGTCCCCTTGCCTCTCACGACTAGTTAAGCTACAGAATGCACAAGATTTTTATCGCAAATGTTGAAAGTGATGACCACCCACTTCCCTACAATGAGCCAAACGATGATAAAAACCATTAATCGCATTTTGGATGATTTCGGTAGGAATTAAAGCGGAATTATTTCAAATAAAATTGACCTTGAAATGACCTTGAAGGACAAGTTCATTACTTTTTGAATGAAGAATATTCCGCTCTTTAGAAGAAGAAGAAATAGAAACCTAATATTTTAATGTCGAAAAT
>UELV01103836.1:0-10222 GCA_900490015.1 Megastigmus stigmatizans
AATACGCCAACAGTCGCGACATGACACATATATAGCTGGCCGAGAAAAGGCACGAGGAGACTTCAAAGGAGGCTCGAACAGCTCGTAGGAAAGCTGCAGCTGATGAACAGCACTTTTTCGAGCAAGGCGAAGACGAATTGTATGGTTCTGGAATCGCAGAATAACTGTAAGTATGAAAAATTAAATTTTATAACCGAAAAATCAATTGTCAAAACTTTAAACGTGTTTTTCTCAAAACTGCATTTTCAAAAACAGCTGCATCTCTAGCTCAAAGAAAAACTAACGAATCGATTTGAAATTTTGCACGAATATTCATAACATGTTTTTACATACCATGAACTAGGATCTTTTTGATATTTCAAAAAATACAAATTTGCCGATCAAAAAACGAGCGTTTCTTTTGTGAAAAATTGAATTTTTTTTTCAAAACGCTACCATTTTTATAATTTTCAATATTTTCAAAGGATCCTAGTTCATGGTACGGGGAAAGTCATCTAGTTTAACGTGAAATAAAAGTTTTTCAGATACTGGCAATCTGAGGACCTCTACAACTGCAGCCGATTTACTACTTCATTTTTGGATGACTCGACGTCGGGGCGTATAACTCGGCTTACAGTCGATATTTTTTCATGAAATTTTGTGAATTAACTAGTCAATAGTATCTAAATATATCCTTAAAATTTTAAAATATTTGACCGCATGATTTCTTTTGCATGAGTCTCGGAAAATGACCTCCATTTTCCGCCCGAGAAACTAGACTAGCCCCTTAAAGAGAAAGAGCGTTTAGCGCGAAGAATGTCGAAAACACGCTTTTTGCTGGTGAGGCGAACCGCACAAGACGGTGGTCGCCTCGATCTCGACACCGCGCCATTTCCAGGCACCTCCACACGCCCACCGCTCACTCCCCGAGGCTACAGCACGCGGGCACCAACGACTTCCTCCCTCTCAAGTGTAGGGAGGACAGTGCTGAGTACTGCAAACGCAACACTTTCAAGATTAACATCTAAACAATTTTCATGAACAATACCATTTATTAGTAGTTCGTAGCACTCATCACCATCGGTAGAACTCGCGGTACAGCCATCCTGAAGGGGCCGCGAGACAGTACAGATTTTGTTCCGGAGCCTAAAGAGACGAAAACCTGCGACTCGTTATATACATTATCATTTACGTCGTTATTAACTAAATTACTATTAGACCGTTTTGTTAAATATTTGGCCGATATCTTGCGCAAGAGGGAGTTTACTTGATCCTTTAAAACAGAGTTCTCCTGCAGTAACATAAGCCGATCATTATGCAGGCCCTCCATCTGGGATGCCTGCAAGTCCAATTTTCGCTCAAGAGACGAGACTTGTGCGCAGAGATCACCAACCAGCTGGTTCACTGCTGGTGTGTCAGCTGGAAGATTTAAAGTAACGCTATCGAGCCTCCTCTCAATCCGAGACTGGAAATCGGCCAATATTCTGCCAATAAGTTCAAATTGTGCGCCAATAAGATCGACCATGGTCGATGATACACACGTGTGTACAGCGGAAATATCGGAGACGCTGCTCTTCGCGGTGATCCTGGCCGGCGTAGAGGTGTGAAGAGGATTTGTCTCCTGCACGTCGGCAACCCACCGCACACTGGCCGAAGATGTACATGGCGCCTGCACGGCGGCAACCCGCTGCACACCATACAGTATGCCTGTATAGTCGTCGCTGCCCACAAGCGCTTCCACCCGCTGGCTGCTATAAGTGCCGCTATCGAGTAGAGGTACAGGCGGCATGTGCTTAGGTGGGAGTTTCGGCTCCTCGCGCGCGCCTGTTATTGTACGGACTTGCTCGCTCAGTCTCTGTTTCTCTCTCTCTCTCTCTCTCTCTCATTCCCACTCGTGCTCACGTTGACGGCTTTTGACTTTGTCATGTTCATAGTCGCTTTGGCGCTTGAATTGCTCTTGCTTTTAGCACGACATTTCGGGCAGACAGTGAAAAACTTTTTTGTCTGTTTCGACTTAACGGAGTTCATAAACGAGGCATGACCACTCTGATTACACCTGACACACTTGATTAATGCCAGGTCGTTGCGCGATTGTCTGCTACAGAATTCGCAGGACGTTTTCTGCTCCATATTAATTTAAATAATTTAGCTAGTGCTGCGCTCCTGCGGTAAAAATAAAAAATTTTGGCCGCGATGAAGAGCACAGACTAGAGCTAGCAAGACTAAATATATTTTGCGCACGTAGACACACAATCACGCACCTGCCAAGTTGTAGTTGTATTCGGGAATGCACAGAAACCACTACTCAAAATGTCGCCCATGTCGTTGCGAAGTAGAACAGCCGAACAGAAAACGCTGCAAAGCGATGCAAGCACAGCACCCCCAGTGATGATAACAGTGGAGACGATGGCTTGCAAATAGGCGCACGCAAGAAGCCTGCAACAAAACGTCCGAAGGCAGGCAGGCAGCAGTACAAAAGTTCGGCAGCAAGAGCGAGGTGAATGCGTGTGAGCCGGAAACTTACCGAGAGAGAGATTAGATTAATAATTCGTTTATTTGACCGGGAGGTAAAACCTTATTTGGCCACAATAGTATATAAATACATAGAGCGTATAGAAAAATTTTTTTGAGAAACGCATTAAAATGAAGTAACAGTAACACTATAGAAACATTATTTACAATATGTACATGTAACACTTAAACATTTAAAAAGTTAAAAGTTTGAAAATTAAAAAAGAGAATAGCATCGCAGTTTTGCTGATGATAGGCGTGAAGTTAAAAGTGATTAGAAAAGAAAAATAAATGTGCGTGATTCTTGGTCATTCTTGAGACTTTGAAGCGTGGATGATTGTTGCTATCCAATGGTGGTGATGATGCTAGAGTTCTGCTACCTCAAGGCTCTCGTTGAGGACTCTAGTCCTCCAGTCGGCTAGATCGCGCCGTAGCAGCTCTTCGAGAAGATCAGCCCTGTACCTCATTGAATTTGATGGACTGAATGGTGGCGGTGGAAATTTGTTGAGGATGTCGGAGGCCGTGATGGTGAAAGAGCAGTGCCACGCCTCGCTTCTCGGAGCTGCGAAGGAAAGAGTCCTAGGAGGAAGCCTAGAGGAGGAGCGAGCAAACACGTCAATGTTCATTTGCTGGAACCTGACGGCAAGGTATTCTGGGTTGCTATGCGCCAAGATGCTGAACACCAATGAGCCTATGAAGAGCTCACGGCGTCTGGTGGCAGAGAGCCAGCCCAGGCTAATGCGGTGTGGGGTGACATGTCCGAAACGATGGACATTACCACACACGAAGCGCACACACGCATTAAGTGCTCGCTGAACCCTGGTGTTGCGAGTTTTGTCTAAGTCATTCTAGACAGCACAAGCGTAATTAAGATGGGGAAAAACCAAGCTCTTAACCAGGCTCTTTTTGAGTGAAAATGAAAGAGAATGGCTGAAGTGCCGTAGGGAGCGTAGGGTACCGAAGACACGACTTACGATTTGGTTAACGTGGGGCGCCCAGTTGAGAGTGGGGGTAATGAGGACAACAAGATTCTTTATGAGAGTAGCGTATGGAATGGGAAACCCGAGAATTTGAACTTTAGGAATGCTCTCAAGGTCAATGCGAGAGATAAAGGCCTCGCTACCCAATAGCATTGCCTTGCTTTTCCCGAGGTTCAGAGAAAGGCCGTTTTCAGCAGCCCAGGAAGCGACAGCTTCAGCGATACGCGTGATCGACGCGATAACCTTACGCAGGCTGCATGGTTGGAAGGAGTGGTAAATCTGGGTGTCGTCAGCGAAGATCATGTGATGTGAAATGCTCAACACCGATGGCAGGGCATTTATGAAGACTATGAAGAGAAGGAGGCCGAGAACGCTCCCCTGGGGCACGCCAGCCATGACCTTTAGCCATTCGGATGTTGAGCCACCCGTATCGACCACCGCCTGGAGCCTGTCGTGTAAATAAGCGTAAAACCACGCTAGGGCCGCATCGGATCACATCATGCGCTTCATCTTTTGCAAGATAAGGGTATGGGGGACCATGTCGAACGGTTTGGAAAAGTCGAACAAGACTAGCGCATTAATTATGCGCCTGTCGATTGCTCTCCTAACGTCATCGACGACCCTAAGAAGTTCAGTCTGGGTGCTGTGGCCACGGCGAAAACCTGCCTGTCGAGAATCGACGAGACCGGACGATTCAAGGTGCCGAGAGAGTTGTTTGTGTGCAACGCGTTCGAGGGCTTTTGAAATTTCACACAGAAATGGAATGGGACGAACGTCTGACATGGATGTCATTGTCGCCTTTTTTGCCAGTGGGGAGAGAAAGGCCTTCCTCCAGAGCGCTGGGAAAGAGGCAGAACTCAGCGAGAGGTCGGCGATTGGGGCAGCGAGAGTTGGCGCAACGAGCTTTAGCATGCGCGAGGAGATACCGTCCGGACTCGTGCTGCAGGAAGAGGAGCTGTTTATGGCCTGTAAATCCTCTCGAGTCGAGACTGGGATGAAATGTAAGCGAGCAATCTCATCGGCAGGCGCCTCGTCGCTCGCAGACGAGAGAAGGCTTTCGAGGGATTCGAGAGAGATGGGAGGCAAATGCACTGTGACACTGGCACAGTGCTTATTGAGGTCCGAGCATGAAAAGTAATTTAAAGATGTCACGCGCGGGGCACCGGTTACACCCATCCGCCTGAGCTCACGCCACCTCGCATCTGCATCAGGGGCATTCATTAGTTTGTTGGCGAAAAATTTGTTTTTGACTGTATCCAGCTTATTCGATATACTACTGCGAAGCAACTTGAATCTCAGGAAGTCAGCGAAGTTGTCGGAGCGCTTGGCCACACGGTAGATCTTGTCTCTCCCGCATTAGTAGTCTTATCTCGCTCGAAACCCAGGGCTCACGAGAGGTGGAAAGCGAAACGGTACGGACGGGGGCAACGTCATCAAAAGAATTTCGAATAACTTTGGTTAAATTGAGTGTAAAAACGCTCACGTCGATATTCGAGACGGGCGATGGAATATAACTAGGGACAGAACGAGCAGAAACACGAGAAAAATCCGAATCTGCCGGAAAAGTGTTTAAAAGATGTGAAATGATGGAACTGGCTAAGCGGTCGGGGATGATGCGATTTAATGAACGTGTGATTATTTTATTTATTTACAAGTGGAGGCGAAGAGAATTTAAAGAGAAGGTTGATGTCGTGGCCAGCGATGAATGGGGATGTGGGGATTTATTATAAGAAATTTGAGAAGAAATGTGGTTTATTATGAAGAGATCAAGTCAAGTATGGGAGATATGATCTTGGCAGATTGCATGGTGAGTTGGTTCTGAGGGAACCAGGTATAAAGAATGTGACTCGATGTGTGATTGCAGGTGGGTAGATGCACCGCTGGGGGTAGCCATATTAACATAAAAATCGCCCGTTAAAATAACATTTACATAGGACGGTAAAACGGACGACAGAACATTAAAAAACAATTCAGGGTATACAGCATGAGGGCGCCTGTAAACCACGGCAAAGAGGAGCGCTCTGTTTTTGTAGGAGAGGTCCAGAATGAGAAATTCCGGTGCGTTGAAGAAGCAGGGCTCTGAAGGGGCGAGAATTTTAACTTTAAAGTGGTCTCACACGTATACGCCCAAACCGCCCCCTTCATTACCTCTCCTGTCATGTCGAAAAAAGGCAAATCCGGGTAGCTGTAATATTGAATAGGAGTCTAGATGCGCGAGGAGACAGCCATAATATCGCATGACCGGCCGAGAAACTGTGCCTCTAATAAAGAGAAGTGTGATTTTAGACGGTTTACGTTGTCTTGAAAGAGAAAGTGGTGAATTTTGTGGTGGGTGCGCGATATGTGAAGCTGGTGCAGACGAAGATACAAGAACAGATGAAGGCAGATTGTAAAAACCTCACAGTGTGCGTGGGGCTGGTTGCAGAGCGGCCAGATCAGCCACTCAGTGAATAGGTAGAAGAGGACCGTTCGGAGAGGCCCTCATATAAACTAAGAGAGATGTAGAGAGAGAGAGGCCTCAATAGTAGCCGGGAAGCAGAGCATTTCACCAGGCACTCAATACAATTAATTTGGCGAGCTGCGTTTACTTAGGATGGGCGCAGGACTTCAGGAAGGGACTGCCAACTTCAGGAAGACCCGAATCGTCATATCACACTGTCCATATATCCATCTATCTCTCTCTAGCTTTCTAGCTGTCTCTCTGTCTATCAGTCTATCTATCTATCTACCTGCCTATCTGCCTATCTTTCCATCTGTCCAGCTGTCTCTCAGTCTATCTTTTTCTTAAGAGGTCATGGGGGAGGCCTGCCAGTGGCCGTATGGAACTGGATCCACACTGGCACCACGTGAACATTCCTTCGGTGGGGTCCGTTCTGATCCACAGGATCCGTCGCCGTTATTGTTGTTATCCCTACTCGCCCGTCCCCTTTATCTTTGCGGTTAAAGGGATTAGGGGTTCGGGCTCGTAACTTTTCTGCATTCAGGCATCCCACTTCCACCATTCCCTATTGTCTTAGGGCTCAGGATATCCGGTCAGAGCTCCTTCGTCTTCTTCTGTCTTCTCTCTTCTATCTTCTTTCTTTGTACGTCGATCTCACTGTTCCTCTTATGCAAGGGTACGCGGCACGTTTGTGCTGTATCTTTTCTTCTTTTTCTCTCTTCTTCGTGATCATATGCTTGATGTAGCATGCAATTGTGTCCAAAGATTCCGGTCCACGTAACATGACTTCAACCAGTTTCTCTGGTTCAAAGATTGCGCTAATTCTCCGTTGTAGTTGGGCACGCTCCTCCGTGTTAGCTCTGCAGTGGAAGAGCGCGTGTTGCGCATCGTCCCTCTCTCCACCACAGTCCTGGCAGGTTGCATCGTTCCGCCTTTTGTACTTGAACAAATAGGCACCGAAGCACCTATGTCCGCTAAGTACCTGCGACACCCAGTAATCAAGTCTTCCATGTTTTCGAGTCGCCCACTCTTAGAAGCCCCTAATAAGCGTGTGAGTCCTCCTACCTTTATGGTATGCGTTCCATTCACCTTGCCACTCTAGCAGTAGAGCTGCGTGGGCTTCACTTTTGATATCCAGCCGGGGAGCTGTATCGTCCTCTCGTTGTTGTCTCTCCCAAGTGTTGGCCCTTTCCTTGGTGAGAAGCCATATCGGGCCTATTTCTGCGAGCAACAAGGTGGCACCCAGTGATATGGTTCGATATCCGCTAATGACTCGAAGTGCTATACGTCGCTGCACTGGAGCCATATTCTTGATGACTACACTGTTGTGCGCGTGCGCTCCCTACAGGGGCGAACCATAGAGTGGTACAGAGTACACCACAGTCGACCGAAGTGCCCAAATACCTTGTTTTGGTCCTCCCCATTGGGTTTCAGCTGTTTTAGCGCTGTGCCTAAATTCCCTGCTTTCACCGATATCCGTTTGATCGGGTCTTTAAAGTTCCAATGTCTGTCGATCAATGCGCCCAGGTACCGGATGCTATCCTTGAACTATCCATCCAACTCGAGTTTAGGGTGCTCGAACTTTCGTTTCTTTGTTACGAGAACAGTCTCGCTCTTCTCCTGGGCCAGTTTCAGGCCGTGTGCTTTCATCCAGCGGCTGACTATTTCTAGATTCTCGTTACATTTCCATTGTAATTCTTCTGTATTTGCAGCTACAGCTACCATGGCCACATCATCCACGTATCCTACCAGGACCATGTCTTTAGGTATTTTGAGTCGCAGTAACCCATCATAAAATATGTTCCACATTGTAGGGCCCTCTACCGATTCTTGAGCGACTCCTGCTGCGTACTCGGCTTCTAAGGCGCCATCGTATGAATTCACGATTAGTGTCCTATCCTCTAGGTAGTTGATAGAGACCCTCATCAGATGTTGATATATATTCCCAGTTGGCCGTGTTGAAGGCATTTTTCACGTCGAGTATTACCACGACGCAGAGTCCTTCCAGCTTCGGTTTCATGGAGAATGCTTTTCCTACTCTTTCCTGTACTTCCTACACAGCACGCACTTGAGAATCATCCTCCCGTACAATTTTCCCGTGGAGTCGAGCATGCATAACAGCCTGCAGGAAGATGGGGCCTTGGGATCCTTGCCTTTGCTCTTCGGTATGAGGACCAGATTTTGGCGTTTTCATTGTCTAGTATAAGCTGAGGCTTCTTCCGAATAGTCACTCTCAGAACTTTGTTGGAGATTCCGTCAGGTCTCGGAGCCTTTCCGGAATCCAGTCTCTTCGCGGCCCGTTATAGTTCGCTTATCTGGAACAGAGGGTCCTCTAATGCCTCGTCGCTCGAATAGCTCTCTCTGGGCGCTCCCTTTGATAAGACCGCTTCTATGATCTTGAGTACCGCAATCGATTATCGAAAGCCTATCCAATATACACATAGACCTAATATTAAGTATAAATATCCTCACACCAGAGAACACATCATTCCAGTGCGTATACGCTAGAAACATAAAACGCGGCGTCGAACCTTGGAGACGGCCGCCAAACTATAAAGCCCATCAACACCACGACAAAACATAAGAAAAAGAATAGAGCATAAATATTACAAACAAAACTAATTTCCCTTTTTCTTAATAATTGTTAAAACACTTTAATATTACAATTGTAATATAACACCAATTTTTAATCATATAAAATATGTATGTTCTGTTCAAAAATCACTTAAAATAAGCCCAATGCATAGCTAAACTTAGTTAAATAATAATTATACTACATTATTCTAGAATATTAGAACTAATCTATTGTACCTTCTATGTATTATAATAAAAAATCATTATATCGTAAAATAGTTGTTGTACTTTATGCTTTGTAAATAACATTATACTTCTCACTCTGTAGTTTATAAATAGTATTATATTCCTTACTTCTATATTTTATACGAATAAAAACTTTATATTTTACTCTGATAAATTAAACAACAATTGTACTATATTATTCTAAGATATTATAACTATTCCATTGAATCTACCGTATCATAGCCAAAAATTAAGATTTATTATAACGTGAAACAATTGTTTATACTATATTTTATAAATAACATTACACTCCTTAAACTATACTTTATATACGAATACAAAATGTTAAAATTAATCGTATATCCGTAAATAATTATAAACAGGAAATTATGTAAAAACTACACTATGGCGCAATCTCTCGGGATAAGTCAGAAGTCTCGCACTGCCCGACCACTCATCAGAGGGTTCTCCAAGAAAACCCAGGTATAATTTACAACCAATCAAGGACTCCGGAACCATCGACTAACCTGGAAGAAGGAAGAGAGATACCTGCCCTTACCGAATTACAACGAATCGCCAAGGACATCCTCCCACACCGACCTTGACCCATATATGCCTACAGAAAATTAGGCGGGTCATTACCCTTAAAAGCACGAGTATTACGCTCCGAGTAGTTAGTAGAGATTCTGGAGTTCATTCCAGAACTCGAAATAGTCAAATTCGAACTTCTCAACATCACGCAGCAACTCAGCAAACATTGGAAACTAACCCACGCAACACACAAGTATTGGAATAAAATCGCTTACAAGTGCAAAAGAAAAATATAGTTTACAAGTGCAAAAGAAAAATATAGTTTACAAGTGCAAAAGAAAAATATAATTTACAAGTGCGAATAAAAGTTTAATAAGTGTCTACAGAAATTTTGTAACAAATTATTGTTCACCCGATTTTCTAATCTACAAATAAAAGAGTAAGTTAACCATTCAGTGTTTCATTCTTCGTTGCTATCTTTTCATATACGCACTCTCTCTCTCTCTCTCTCTCTCTCTACTCTTTGACGGAGGCGGTCGACTGATTTTCTGTGCGGCTTGCAACGGACTGAGTGGCTGCGATACCTCATCAGGAGTGAAGCAAGCGTTACCATCCTGTTCACCGGACGCTCGGCTTCACAGGGCACTGGAGGTGGGCATTTTTCGCCTTGGCAAGTGCACTTTTTACTGTCTTCTACTTGCCCCTCAAAATTTTTGAGGTTACGGCATTTTGTCAGCATCACGGCATTTTGCGCTGTTAATTGGCAGCCCTGCCCCTACCTGGCAATTAATCATCTCGCCACAAGGTTGGCGATGCCAATCTTCCCACCTGCTGCCCACTTCACTACTAATTCGTGGTAAGCGCATGCGCCCTCTGACTGGTTGTGGTTATAGTGGCTATCAGCTCCTTCGCCCTCTTCCGAGAAATCTCAAACTATTCACACGAATTCCGAGAATCGCTGCCTTATCGATCGGCCTTGATC
>UELV01103982.1:0-11076 GCA_900490015.1 Megastigmus stigmatizans
CTTCAAAATGGCCATATTTCGCAAAATCCCAAAAGCTTAAAATTTAATAAGCAATTTTTCAGACAACTTCATAGAGGGCTGTTTTACAACTAAAAAGAAGGTTTTGAAAATGTCGGGAAGATATTATCCGGCGTATTTTGACCTGTTCTTTCGAATGGTGAGACTTATTTTGTGCTAAAACACTCTTGAAAAAAATATGTCGGGTTTTTTTCACGAAAAAAAGTGAAAAAATTTAGAAATATTCAACTATTATATAAAAAATTTAGAAATTTTAAAAATATTTTAGAATCATGAAAAAAAATTTACCGTAATAATTGAACATCGATTGCACTGTTTTGCAGTATTTTGAATTATTGTCATTACATTTTCCTTATGAAAAAAATTCATAAAGTTGAAAATTTCCAAATTTTTTAACCTTTTTTCGTGAAATACACGCCATATTTTTTTGCAGGAGTATTTTAACAAAAATCGGTATCACCATTCGAAAGAACAGCTCAAAATACGTTGGATATGATCTTTTTCAAATTTTTTCAAACCTTTTTTTTAGTTGAAAAAAAGCCTTGAAGAAGATGTTGAAAATTCGGGGTCTTAGTCGTTAATGGGTTAATGTCATTTTGTAACACTCGACATTCCTTTGCGTCGTGGTTAATCATTCCGTAATAGCTGTATTTTTTGACTGCTCCTTTTTCTGGGGCAGTTTACTTTATTCTGGTTATTCATCCTACAGTATCTGCATGAGAAGAACGTGTCTTCATTATTGTTTTATCTCCGAGGTGTCTCATATTTCTTCGCTCTATATCTTTTTCTGCTCTATACTCCTGTCCGAATGTATGCGGCTGGTTCGAACTGCTTATTCTGCTGTTTGGCTATTTGCATTCAAAATCTATAGCGAATGCCGTCGCTTCACTCAATGAAGTTGGCCTTTCACACCTGACCCTCTGTTTCAGCTGATTTGAGAGTCCGAGCAAGAAATATTGAAGTGCGTTTCTTTCCGTGCATTCTTTACGAATCCGTATTTCTCCCTCGATAAAGCCCGATGCTGCATCGTATATGGTCAGCGCCCTATTAAGCATGTTCTGCACTTTCAGACCATAATCTCCTGATTCTCCCGGTCTCATCCTGATTTATTTTAATTTAGTCCGCCATGCTTGCTCTGTTATATTGAGCTGAAAGGGTGCTCAATAGCCCCTCTATTGACTTATACTGCGCCAGTCGCGCTGTGAATTCGACGGCCCCGCGCTCTTTAATAATAATGCGATTTTCATTTGCTGGTCCGAATGTCTCCAGCGTATCTCGTACAGCTCCTCTAAATAGAGGGAACTTGTCCGGTGTTCCATCAATCTCGCGAATATAATTGATTGCCTGGTATAGTTCGATCGGACTGGTTTGGTAATGCAATTGCTGGCCGATTTGATGCCGCGGCACCGCATATACATGCTGCTGTATCAGTGGTGGGGGCATCGTTTGCAGTTGTATCTGTGGCCAGACGACCTGCACATATTGTTGTTACTGCGGGAGTGGCTCTGTATATTCCTGTGTATTTGTTGTCGGAAGAGTGTAAAAATAAGTCTGTGCTGCTTGCCTTTGTAGATGCTGCGTTTGTTGGTCGTTCGTATAGTTGAGACATATTGTCCGAGATTTGCATGTTCGGCGTTAGCATGAATCTCAGGGCTTGCATGCTGGATGATACGGAGCTGTATGAATATGTTTAACTCCATTTTTCTCTAGAAATTCATGAAATGCATGAGACGTAAATGTTGGTCCATTGTCAGTTACTAAAATCTTTGATATGCCCCATGTACAAAATAATTTACTCATTATTTTAATAGTAGTACCTGCCGTAATATCACAGAATTCTATAATATCGATCCATTTTAAATGCGCATCAGTTAATAAAATGTACATATAGTTATTTATCGGACCACGAAAATCAGCGTAGATACGCTCGTTAACATTTTCAGGCTCTTTCCATTGGTGCAATATCGCACTCGGAGGATTACCCGCGTTCCTTAAACAATATATGCATGTTTTAGTAATATTTTCTAAGTCTCTGTCTAGATTTGGCCACCAAACGTATGATCTGGCCAACGCTTTCATCTTCACAATCTCTATGTGAGCTTCGTGAAGTTTGTTTAAAACCTTTCATCTTAGTGTTGTTGGAACTATTAATCGATATCCCCACATTAAATATCCACTGTCTACAGTTAATTCTAATTGTCTAACTTTAAAATGTTTTGAATTTTCATTAACGGTATTTAGCCATCCGTTTTCAACGAATTCTTATACTTTTCTTAGTACCGAATCTTTCTCTGTTTCTATTATAACAATTTCACTATCAATTATATGACTATTCTCGCATACGTAATTGAAATAAGTATATTCTGAACAATGCTTAACATTATCACTACAGTAGTTTCGTTGCATACGTGAGAAAACAGCAGGAATATTATTCTTTCCTTTAACATGCTCAATCTTAAAATTATATCCAGAAAGAAAAACCGCCCATCTTTGAATTCTACTAGCTGCCATTTGAGGTAGACCTTTTTTTCCTCCAAAAATATAAATTAAAGGTTTATGGTTTGTCCCAAGGACAAATTCACATATACATATTGATGAAAATTTCACACTGCAAAAACAATCGCTAATGCTTCCCTATCAAATTGCGAGTAATGTCGCTCCGCAGCAGTCAATGCTCTTGACGCAAAAGCAATAGGTCTTTCGTGACCTTCAGGTAACAAGTGTGACAACACAGCTCGTAAGCCCTCAGGCGAGGCATCGCATGTAATCTTCACAGGTAACTTTAAATCATATGGCATGAGTACTTTAGACGAGGCTAACCTTGCATGTTAACCTGGACTTAAATATGGCGTTAAAGATTTATAGAACTGTTTTGAAACTGAGTCCGCAGTTCGTACCTATCGCTCGTCTGCATAGCCAGAACGTGGCGTTGAACTTTCGGCTCTGTTTCTCCAACTGTGGTTTTCATAGCTGTTTCCTGTTTAGGATAACCCCTAGGTATTTGGCCCGGTCTTTCATTGTGACTTCCTGACCTTGCATGATTAGATTCCTTATTCGCCCAATTTTATACCTCCTGGTAAAAATGACCACTTCGATTTTATTCGGGTTTATAGAGAGACCTTTATCTCTACTCCATTTACTTAAAGAGTTAAGTGCAGTTTCTGTGAGATCCAAAAGTGTGTTCAAGAACTTTCCTCTGAATATTACAAGTATATCGTCAGCGTAGCCCATTACTCGGCATCCTAGTTCCGCAACATATCTCAGTCCACCTTCCCCGGATGATGAGGACTTCTTTAACTTGTTCCCAGCTGTTGAGGGTGGTTGCTATGTTTCTGTAGCATAGTTGAGCAGTACCGCGAAGTAATTCCGGAAGGCCCCGTAGAAGTTGTGTATCTGAGAAATTGTATGCTATTTTCAACTCCTGGACTCGTTCCAAGAAGGCGTAGAGGTCCTTTCCGACGAAATGACAATTCCATTTTCTCATTTGTTCCATCACTGAGGTGGTGGTGATGAAGGTAGTTTGATTTGGTATTTCTGTATCCATTGTGGAGTTTCATGACGATAAAGCTCCCGTGTTTAAAGTTAAATTGGCTAGTTCTCTTGCCAGCTCTTCTTTGTCGTGCGTGCGATCTAGTTCTTCGTTATAATTCGGAGGATCTTCGGGTTTATCAGGAAAGTCAGAGAGGTTCTGTCATACGTAGGCTATGAATCTTTGTCTTAGAATATCGAGGTTCTGATTGTTTCAAGTTCGTGTGCTTCTAATTCCGAGATTAAAACGAAACTTTCATTTCGTATAAAAAATTTTTTTACTAAATGCAAAGAGAGAAGAAAAACGTCTGTTTACGGGTAAAGTGGTAAGAGAATGCTTCCCGGTTCCGTCAGTGTTTTTTATCCACTCTTTTGGCAAAGAACGGATATTACAATAATATATGCGTTATTTCGGCGAGGCGAGCACGCAAGAGGGAAAAGAGTGGTTTTCCGTGAGATGGGTGGGAGCGGTACCGCAGAGCGTCGCGTATACCAGGGTCGGGAGACAGAAGGAGCAAGCTGAGCAAGACGAGCTTGATCGTTTACTGCTGTGTATCGACGACCCGTCGGAAAATAAAAAAGCGTCATGAGTAGTCGAGTCAAGACGCGCCATAATAAAAAAGATAAAAAATTTAAAATAGCCTCTATAAAGACCCGTGAGAAGAATTATTGTACGACATTGAACCAGAAGGCGCGAGTACAAAAACGATAATATGTCCGGAAATAATTATCTATATAGAAAATATTAAAGTTAAAGCTCTAGTAGACACCGGTAGCGAAATTACATGCATAACGGAAGAATTATATTTCGCAAATATAGTTAAATTCAAAACGCGACCAAAATTACCAATAAGCGGAAAAATCATTAAAGGCGCGACCGGCGCGAAATCTACGCGTTTAAAATTTCAAGTCTCTTAGAATGAAGTTCGGAGGTGCAGAAACCACACTAATTTTTATCGCAGTCCCAAAATTAATCAAAGATTGCATAATTGGGTACGATACGCAGAAGGCATTAAAAATGTTATAATACGATATGATAAAATAAGCTTAACCATTGATGATAAAGATGAAATAATCTTGTTTATAGGCGTAGGGATGAGCTCAAAAGAGTATTCCTCTATGCAAATCGTCATGCACGAAGACCTCGAAATCGAGGAGTGCGACGATTACAGTAATGACTTCTATAAAAAGCATTTAACCGAAAAAATGTATGATTACTCATACGATATTTCGCATAAAGAAATCGTCGAGAAAATACATTCGAATAAAAATTTAAATCAATTCCAAAGGCAAGAATTAAATAACCTCATCAATAAGTATAAAATCGTTTTTGAGAAACGCCCGGGTCTATTAACAAATTACGAATACACATTAACGTTAAAAGATGAATTACCCTTTTATTGTAGACCTTATCCGATTTCGTTATCATATAGAGACAAAGTTAAAAAAGAAATTGATAAAATGTTAAATCTCGGAATAATAAGACGTTCTTCGAGCCCTTACATAAATCCGGTAGTAATCGTAAGAAAGAAAGATGATTCTATACGGATATGCCTAGATGCGCATAAACTAAATGATAAATTAATCAATGATTATGATTCGTCGCCGGGAGTTCATGTTCATAGGAAGATAGCGCTCCCCGAAAAAAGCAGAAAATACACTGCATTTAAATGCGATAATCGAGTATACGAGTACAATGTAGTCGTATTTGGCTTAAAAACAAGCAGCGCAGTATTAATAAGCGGTCTAGATGAAGCTATTCACGACTTTAACGATTTTTTATTATCATTTGTAGATGACTTATTTGTAATTTCTGACACGTTCGAAATGCATTTGATGCACGTACATAAATTATTTGAAAGATTATCTAAACATAATTTAAGAATAAATTTCGCGAAGTCAAATTTTGCGCAAAGCGAAGTCCACTTCCTTGGACGTATAATATCGGCCGATGGTTTAAAACCCGAGCCAGATAAAATTAATACTATTAAGAATTTTAAATTACCAAGAAACATTAAAGAGCTACAAGCTTTTCTCGGTTTCGTAAATTTTTATACTAAGTTTGTAAATAATTATTCTAAACATACGATGCTGTTAGTAAACCTTCTGAAAAAGGCGTAAAATACGACTGGACTGATGAGCATCAAAAAGCGTTTGACGACATAAAAAACCTTTTCGATAAAAATATAATTCTAAACTTCGCAGACCCTAAAAAAGCTTATATCTTGACTACAGATGCAAGCGATCTCGCAATAGCTGCAGTCTTATCACAACTCGACGATCAAAACGAGGAAGTGATAATTACGTTTGTCAGTTGAACCTTAAAAGAAAGCGAAAACTCATACTTCACGGCAGAGATAGAAATGCTCGCGATCGTGTGGGCGTTAAATAGATTAGACACGTATTTAAAAGGTGCGTCTAAAATCATCGTACGTACAGATCACGAAGCACTCACCTTTTTACAAAATTGCAAATTCAATAACGCGCGATTGTGGCGTTGGAATTTAGCTATTAAAGACTTCAATATAAGTCCGGAATATTTACCTGGAAAAAAGAACGCTGTAGCCGACTACCTGAGTCGCTCCTACAGCGAAAAATATGAAAATGCGAAAAATAAATCGGAAATAATAATTGCCGCATTACACGGGTAAAACCCGAGCCGCGATTTAAAAAAGAAATTCAAAATGATTAAAAAATTACAAAAATATGATCAATTTATAGCCCGTATTGTCGATAAAATAAAATCAAGCGACGAGAACGTAAGAAAAAGATACGCGTTGCACGAAAAATTATTGTGTAAAATAACGCCAAGTAGACTTAAAATAATCTTGCCAAGTTCGATAATTAATCAATTAATAATAGAACTGCATGACATTTACAGGTACACAATTTACATTGGAAAAATGGCTAAAGAAACTAGAAGAAGAAGGCGTAAATCCAATCTTCTCTTCAATCCGCCATCCGCAGAGCAACGTAGTCGAGCATATGCACCGCGAACTAGGGAGATTTTTCCGTACGTTTGTAAAAACTAAGCGTAGTGGATGGGCGCAATACGTGAGAATTATTGAGAATATCATGAATGAGACTCATCATGTGCATTAAAGTACAGCGAGTTAAAGATATTCCTTTCGAAAGAAAAATCTTCTTAGCACGCGAAAAGATGCACAATAATATTAAAAGGCGCGCCGATAAAAAGAACGCGAACAAAATTCATTATACCTTCAATATCGGCGACTTAGCTTTAGTCAAAGCGTTAAAAATATCGGATGCATTTAATAAGAAGATAGCGAAATTCTTTAACGTATACGAAGGACCATATATCGCGAAATAAATAATTAATACGGACACTTACTTATTGTATAATGACAAAACACAAAAAGAAAGAGGAAAATTGCATGTATCGAATTTGAAACCGTATTTTTCAAAGTAGTATTCGAATTATTAATATACATTAATACGACGGTTCTTACGAAGACTAACACGTTTCAATTTTTTAACAAAGACTAACACTTTGTAATATTTCGGCGCGAAGATTAGTATGCTTCAAATTTCGCCGCGAAGACTAGTATGATTCGTATTTCGCTGCGAAGACTAGCACGATTCGTATTTCGCCGCGAAGACTAGCATGATCACGGCGCGCGGCCGCGCGCCACAGACAAGTATAGCGTTTGCTGGGCTCGCGACCGTGTGTATATACTTCTAATTTGCCATTTACAAAATCACGTAACTCATATCTTTCAATTGAACGGCTATACCTAAAAGATGTGTATATCACATGAAAGATATGGTAAAATGCAATTATTTACAAAAAGAATCATGAAAATCTATCTACTGAGTGCAAAGAAAAAGCCGTTCAAACTTTTTTTAGTCCGATTTCATCATTAAGAAAATTCATGGTTTCCTCACGCACTCTATAGTATATTTTCTTCAGTGTTTTTCAATTGCGTATGCGCCACCGAAAGACAAGAGAGGTCCAAATGCCGACCATCTTCGGCTCGCTTACCAAGCGACTATGCGCGCTGAGAAGGTGGCACACGCGCAGCGGTGTAGCTCGTGAGAGACAATTCTCGTATCAGAATATGATTTGGACTATGTCTTCCTTTCGCGATGCCTTAGTTTTCTTTTTTTAAATTTTCATATATATATATATATATATATTATAGTTTAACGACATATCGAGAGGTTCAGACGCTATATATAGACATACAAATGCGTAATGCGAATTGTTGTAGTACTCGCTCACTCAACGCAGTTGTCGCCAATCGAGAAAGTAAAAAAAATAATGAAGGTTAGAAAAATAGTTATTATAAACATGAACAACGACCAGACTGAACAATTAATTGAAAATTACAGATGATGTTATTCAGAACTGTCCTATATATTATTTTAGATGTTACATAGATATTATAGATGTTACAATATAGATGTTACAAGGCTATTGTATTGTATAATAATTATCTGGTGGCTCAACGATTTTCAAAGATTTTGGAATAAGATTGCAAAGTGATATTGTTGAATAAAAAAACTATTGATGAACGTTTGAAGCTAAGTATGAATGCAAGTGATGGACATAGTACTGTAAGTTTTTATTAGAAACATGAACAACGACCAGACTGAACAATTCACTGGAAATTACAGATGATTTTATTCAGAACTGTCCTATATATTATATAGATGTTACAATAGATGTTCCAAGGCTATTGCATTGTATAATAATATTGTGTTATCTGGTGGCTCAACGATGTTCAAAGATTTTGGAATAAATCACGATTGCAAAGTGATATTGAATAAAAAAACTATTGATGAACCTTTGAAGCTAACTATGAATGCGAGTGATGGACATAGTACTATAAGTATTTTTTTTCTTATTAAATTGCATTAACCATAAAACAAGTTATAAAAAGGTATATATTTTTTAGCCAAAACCAATTAATGTTCGTCTAATATCACATCAGAAACCACTTTACGCTGTTTGTATGAAGGTGTGTTGGTCATACTAAGGCTCATTATCAAGAACATGGTCCAGGAATCTGTGGGTACAATTCTGTGTTCAGCAGCATGATATAAAATTATTTTTCCTAAACGCAGTTAGGAACACCCACAGGTAAAAAACACAAGCACATTTACTGACTGCTCAAAACAGATATTAGTTTTCACTTTTCAGAATGGCCAAGCATTTATTAGAAATATTAGAAATAAATTAAACATTTTTTTATTAACTTTAATTATTTTTTGAGTAATAGTTTTATTGATGGAATAAATTTATTAATCGCAACAAATATATTTTCAACTTTCTTAATTTTCATTTTTTTTTAAGAAAACTAATTAAAAGATTATAAAACTAATAATATATTTTTATCGGTCTTAGTCTTTTTACATTAATTTGGGCAGCCTGACTGTAAGATGATTTTAAGAAAACTAATTAAAAGATTATAAAACTAATAATATATTTTTATCGGTCTTAGTCTTTTTACACTAATTGGGGTAGCCTGACTGTAAAATGATTAATTGACTACACAAACCTGATGAATGTTCTAAAATTTTCAGAAGGGTCGAATTCCCATTAGATCTTAAAATTGATAATGTTAAGTCACAGTATATGAGAATAATAATTTTCAAATAAAATTTTATTACAGAGTTATTGTCGACAAATGCCAAATCAAAATTAAGTCCAAAGCAATCACTGTATAAGTTGTTTGCTGTTACATACCATGACGGGAAAAAAGCTACCAAAGGTCATTATAAGTAACTGATGCAGTTTCTGAAGAAGTTTGTATTCCTCTATAACCGTCATTAGAATTATAGCTAAAGCAATTAAAGAAAAATATTGTTGATATTACTAAAGAATTTGCAAAGCTTTACAGTGATCCCAGTAAATTTGCAAAATATGATGGCATGAATTCCTCTATAACCGTCATTAGAATTATAGCTAAAGCAATTAAAGAAAAATATTGTTGATATTGCTAAAGAATTTGCTAAGTTTGACAGTGATCCTAGTAAATTTTCAAAATATGATGGCATGAATAATATTACTAAGCAGTCATTTACTGTCGATATTGCAGTTAATTAGAAGTTCAATAAATTCTTTAAGTTTGGATCAAATTTATGTTTTATCAACTTTTCTGAAATTTACGAAATCAATAAATTGATATTTAACAAAAGCAATAATGAATGCTTTACCTAAAGGATTTGAAGCACAATTAGAAATACAGCTTGATTGAACAAACATTCAAGACCTTAAAAATGCATTTAGATATACAACAATTAATAAAATGTGAATAAAAAAAACACTTACATATATTATGAAGCTTTCAGATACAAATAAAGAGGCGTTATATGTTGTACTAATAAGCCAACAGCCCTTATCGCACCTAATATTATTATAAACATGAACAAGGACCAGACTGCAGAACAACCATCAATTGAAAAAACTCATTCGTCAACACCAAAGAGTTATCAGAATAAATTAACAGAAGACGTATAGCAATAAAGTGATAATACACTGGAAATTGAAGATGATGTTATCCAGAACTGTTCTATATTACATGTTACAAGGCTATTGTATAATAATATTGTGTTATCTGGAGGCTCAACAATGTTTAAAGATTTTGGAATAAGATTGCAAAGAGATATTAAATAAAAAAACTATTGATAAATGTTTGAAGCTAAATATGGATACGAGTGATGGACATATTACTGTAAGTTTATTTTTTTTATTAAATTGCATTAAACATAAAACATTTTTTTATTAAATTGCATTAAACATAAAACAAGTTATAAAAAAACATATATTTTTTAGCCAAAACCAACTAATGTTCGTGTAATGTCACATCAGAAACAACTTTACGCTGTTTGGTATGGTGGTGTGTTTGTCATACTATGGCTGATTATCAAGAACATGGTCCAGGAATCTGTGGGTACAATCCTGTGTTCTGCAGCATGATACAAAATTATTTTTTCTAAACGCAGTTAGGAACACCTACAGATCAAAAACACGTGCACATTTACGGACTGCTCAAAACAGATACCAGTTTTCACTTTTCAGAATGGCCAAGCATTTATTAGAAATAAACTTAACATCTTTTTATTAATTTGAATTATTCGCATCAAATATATTTTTAACTTTCTTAATTTTCATTTTATTTTAAGAAAACTAATTAAATATTATAAAACTAATAATACATTTTTATTGGTCTTAGTCTTTTTACATTAATTTGTGCAGCCTGACTGTAAGATGATTTTAAGAAAACTAATTAAAAGATTATAAAACTAATAATATATTTTTATCGGTCTTAGTCTTTTAACATTAATTGGGGTAGCCTGACTGTAAGATGATTAATTGACTACGCAAACCTGATGAATGTTCTAAAATTTTCAAAAGGGTCGAATTCCCAGTAGATCTTAAAATTGATAGTAGTAAGTCACAGTATATGAGAATAATAATTAACCACCATAAAAAAATTAAAAAAAAAAATTCTTATATTATTTTATTTAATATTTCAATGGCATTAGACCAATTCAGTATATATG